>JAJIYU010011199.1:0-15513 GCA_030144865.1 Tinospora cordifolia
CAAGTGTGCATCGCTTGTAATGTAACACCAGCCCGGCCCGCCGTTTGGTTTAGTCCACTGTCAAGAAAAATGGTGGATGCGTCCAATGCTTAATGATACGGGGGTTGGGGTGTTACACATACATCCATTCATACAATCCAACAAATGGTAGCACACTAGCATGGACCTAGTAATTTATTTCAATATGAGGAAAATTTTAAACACACTACTTATCTGAGCTAAAATGGTATGGTCGAGTGCAAGTTATCACTTCTACCTGAGATCATTCCTCGACTCTTCTTCAAATTTCACATATTGAGCTTTGACACATCAAGACTTATCTTCACATATTTAAATGGTGTTTTTAGTATTTTATTCCCTATCTCAAGGGTTTTTAAGTCTTTTTCCATGTGTTTTTATCATCTATGGCCAACCTGGGTAAGAAGTAGTATACCAATCAATGATCATATCGCATTGTTTCTACCCAATTGATTTAGTGTTCTAAGTTAGACTCGACAAACTTGATCCAAATCTCAATAAGCAATCAATCATGACTTCCCATGACCCTTTTCATATGAGTTTAATGGTTCTATTTCTAAGACATGTTCGCCTTGCATCCACTACATTAAAACTATGGTTATACACTAATCTGGTGGACTTGATTTTTTCATTTTGTGTAGGTAACCACTTGGGACCTACCCTAACCCAGGTTATGATTCCCAGTTGTTTCTAAGTCTAGTTGAGGTGTTTTAATACGAGTATAGGGGCAGCAATTTTTGGCCTTGAACAATCTAACACTATGGCACATGAAACCCCATTTTCATTTGTTTTCATCCCCTATTCTAGGCTACCGCTTTATGATTTTTCTTCTATCAGTTCTTATACTTTTTCTTATTTTTTTCCTTATTGTTCTAAGTGTTTAACTCATTTTACATGGCTGCATACTTGCAGCCATGTTAGTATGCTCTAAAAATCTGCCGAAATGTCTAGTTTTGGGTATTTAGACTATGGTTCATATTTGTGTGTGCTTGATTGATATTCCCTTATTCTTTTCTCTACAATGGAATACTTTACTTCTATTTCTCAAGTTTTAATATATTAATATGTCGTTACACACATTTAGCCAAGTTGATTTACACACAAAGTATCTAAAACACCTTATTCTTGGTGTTTTTCCTCCGCATACACTGAGATGTTTGTGTGGATGGTGTTGGGTGGCCATTACCTGCCTCAAACCATATGAAATAATGGTTGTTTCCATGCTAGAAATCACACCTTATATCTCTAATAACCTGAGAAAATTTGTACGAAATGAAATGTTATGTACAACATTATTGAGGATTAAATGAGATAAATTTAGTAGAAGTTCATTTTAGTGGTCAATTGATAGTTCATTTCCTCAAAACATCTCAGTGAAATGAGAATTAAGAAAAGAAATGAAATGAAAACAAAAGAAAGGGAAAGGAGAAGGAAATTAGAAACATGTTGCTCACATGTGTGCACAATCCTAAGATGTGAGAAAATTAGAAACATTTATACATACATAGTAGGACGTCCAAGAGAAGATGAAATGAAGAAACATGAGAAAGAATCTTATGCAAATCCTTAATCCCAAAATGTTGCTAAATCAAGTTTCTAGTATTAGAAGGTTACCCATGAGAATCATATGCTATCTTGACCGACAAAGAGAAATAGAAACCAGATATGAAGTCCCAAATAGAAGAAGACATCAGCGAACATATCACATAGAGATGTATAGTTTATGAAATAGGAAAGTTTTCCAAGCTGATTTATAGAATTTTGTAAAACACAAGATAGCAAAAATACGCAGCACCCAAATTAGAAGCTACCAAATCTTATGGATTGAATTCACCCAAGAGAAAGGAAGGAAATAGGAAAGTTTCTAACAATAGAAGGTTCCTTGATTCACACCATGACTTGCTGATTTGTTTTTTACACCAACCTTATGCTCAATGGAAATCGTGGACCCTAATGCACACATGCCTATGGCGTACCACTCAAGGACCAAATTAGAAACTTCCATATGCTCTAACAACTTGACGCCCAAGGAATGGAACAATGAGGAAGGTTGCTGATTTTGTGAGATATTGAAATGTTTCCTTACCTACACATGGTACACAAACAAGAAAAATCAAGAATAGAAAGTTCCTTTACTCAAATCTTCCACACCTTGATTTGACGTCTAAAATAGATGATTGCCATATCTCCTTGGATTTTGACACACAAAGGAAGGAAACTACATAAGATTTATGTCCAAGCCAAATCAGCAAGTGAATGTGTTCACACACAAAAAAGGAAACTCAAACTTGCTCACATCACTGTGTTCACACATGAAAAGGAAACCCTAAATGAACACTTGCCTAAACCATCTGTGTATGCACATAAGAAAGGAAACCCTAGTGGTCCCACATGCCAAAAACGTGCTCAAGAGAAATGAAAAGTGGTTGATGCAAAGATTCACAAACCGGCCCCCATATGTGCATAAAAAAATTTATATAAAGGACCCCCCCTGTGCTCACATTCTCTTCATCCCGAAGCAACAACTGATAAGATCTCTCTTATTTTCTCTAGCCTTCTTCTTGGCGGTGTCTCTAAGGTCTTGAGTAATCTTGAATTGTTCTTGAGTGATCTTGTGTGTTCTTGAGTGTTTGAAGGTCTTAGAGCACCGAAGTACTACCGAATTTTAGAGGCTTGCAACTCGTTTGTCCAATTGAGGTGGAAGTGATTTCTAGAAGCTCCACTTTATTGTTTTAGATTAATGACGTATTTGTGCATGTTTCAAATTCAGTTTATCATGCATATTTCATTTTAGTTTCATAAGCATGTTTTTAATCTTCAGTTTAGCATATATGCCATGATAATTCATCCATTAACCATTGCATGCGTAGATCACACATGCATATGTTTATTTTGAAGATTGATGCATGTTATGTAATGTTTTCATGTTTTCATGTTGATACCATGCTGAATGTTATTTGATTTTGTTTATGATGTATGAATATTGATTAAAGAGAGAGATTGATAATCAAGAACCACGTAGTGTCACAATGATCCACAGGGATTACAATGGGTGTTCTTTATATATGATTAGTTCACATGGTTAATGTCTTAAAATACTTGGAATATGGATTAGGCCCTAAGTCTAATGAAACTTGGCATAAGGAATATCTTTTTAACTCAAGGGAGGTATTTTGATAAGAACATCAAGGGTTGAAACCCTTTCAGTCTAAACTACAACTGTTAACAAGAAACTGTTTGAAATGCCAAATGTTTGCAAGTGTATGATATTTGATGTTTTATTGATTTAAAACAATAAATTGGTTGTTTTGAATGATCCACTGGGTTATGCATTCACCCTTCCTAATTTTAATTTTTAGGGAATTGAAACTTTGAAGAAGCATGATATTAGATAGAATTTAGAAAGTTTTTATTTTTGATGTAAGGACATGTTACCTAATTTTGATAATTCCGCTGCATTTTGAATTAAAGACTTCTGTTGTAATAGTTTTATTTGAGTTATGTACTCTTTCCTATTTATTTCAATAAATAAAGAATGTTAAAGATTTCTTTTATCTTTTGTTCATTTGTCTTTTTTTAATTGAGTTGAGTACTCTTAATGTTCAATAAGACTTGGGATAAAAGAACTAAAAAGTCAAGTGTGAGTCACTTGTAAAGTAATACCTGTCTGGACCCGCCTTGTGGTTAAGTCCAAATAAGATCCCAGGGGGGTTCGGGGTGTTACAATATCAATTGCTAGTGTTGGTTTCTTGTTTGTAGAAAAAGTATACCCTAACTTAAGAGTTTTAGGGGATATACCTTACTATGTAACCCTTCATGTCGCTCCTTCTTTGGACAACTTCCACCCCTCTTTTTCATACTATTTTTGCACCTTTCAAGTCTCTAATATTGACATTAAAACATGTTCAAACATGGGCTTTAGAATCAAATTTTGCTCAACTGAAAAATGCACAAACTATAGCTTAGGTATTTTTTTGTGTAGTTTCAATATGTTTTTGCTTGATCCATAAGAGTGGTTTCCAAGTGGGTTTTTGGTGGTTGTTCAAGGGTGGCCTTAAGACATTTTTTATGAGAAATCAATAGGTTTTGGATAGCAATGAAGACATTCCATGGATGGTATCTTATAAGGCCAAGAATATATGTTCAAGTGAGAAAACGACTAGGTTTTCAAGGGTTTTGTGGCTAGTCTCTTTTCTGGAGGTTGGTTGTTGGCTTTTCGGACATAGATTAGAATGCCATAATCGATGAAATTTAATTTATTTTCCCATGGTCTTTGGTGAAATTTAATTTCGTTAGACGACCCACAATTAGTAGCCACTTGCCTTAATCCAACTTAATACTAATTATTTATCGAATAATTAAATATAGATTACACCGATTTATAGTATTATTAACTTAATTCCTTTTAAAATTCACTTGATTTTTATTTCTATCTTTTAGAATTATTTTTACAAAAATAGTTTATTTTTGAATTTTTAAATTTTACAGTCAATGGAGAAAGATTGTTTATCCTCGGCTGGCAAAATTTTCATTTTTCTCTTAAAATGATCAAAATTGTCTGAATTTTTCAATAGCGAGTATGATATGCATGTATTATCTATGGTAGATTTGTATAAATCATATTTGGTGTGAAATGACGATTTTGCTCTCAGTAGTGAAATGATGATTTTACTCTCAGTAAGTAAAATGACCATTTTATACCTAAAGTGCCAAACCTTGTATTCAAGATCCCAAAGCCAAAATTTTTGAATTCCTGATACTCAAAATTTTAGAACTCTATATTTTGTAATTTATTTCATGAAGTGATTATTTATTATTTATTTAAAAAATTTTGTGAGATTTTTGAGGTATTACAATGAAGTATGCATATCCCTAGAGATTAATGAGATATCTTTTTTTCTCTAATACAATCTATTTTTACCTTTAATATAATCTTATATAGGATATACTTATGCTTTGAAAAATATCAAATGGTATTAGTTTTGAAATGGTCATGAAGAGCATGCTTCCAAATTAAAATAAAAATAAAAATAAAAATAAAAACCTCTTATATATATGTCATAGCTCGATTGAATTTTTTTTATTCATTTATTCTTATTCAAAGTTTTTCTTTTGTGTATTCTTTCTCTTATTTTTTCGTTATCATTATTGGCATGATTTTTTTTTTGCCTATTAAAAATATATTTTATAACTATATATTTTTTGAAAAAAAAAATCCGCTGGGGAAGATAAAACTAAGCTAGTCATCAATATTTTAAAACATATAGGTATAGATAAGAATGATTGTATGTTTTTCAAACTTTGTCTAGTATGACCAAGTCATTTGCATGTTTCTATGAAATATTGTCTATATACACTTGTTTATGCTAGTTTGTAATTGTGTCTCACTTTTTTTTTTTTTTTTTTTTTTTGACACCATACCTACTTTATGTTTTTCTCATGTAACTGCACCATTATTTTGTGAGAGGTTATTTAAACGATTGGAACCTATGAATACATGATTGTATGGCAGTAAAAGTCATAGTTGGACCAGGGGTCGATCCTAAGTTTTTGAGGACATAGGGAAAAATTATAACTATAGGCTCTAAAAAAGTAAATTATTATATTATAAGTAACAAATAAAGGGGCCTAATGGAAATGATAGCGTTTACTTTTAAACGTTAAGAGAATTTATGAACTTTTATGGGAGGGACAGAAAATTTTCTCAAAATTGAAAGGCATTTTTATAATTTTTTATATATATATAGGGCTCCAAAAAGTAGGGTCGTAGGGCCGTCGCACTTTAGGCCCTGGTGCTAGCCCTGGTTGGACCAAGGGAATTATTAAATAAATGTAATGTAATGTAACATTTGAAGAAACTAATTAATCAGGAGGTGTGTCCCATATATGTTATCACTATGAACAAAATTTCGGAAGCATTATTATATTATTATTTGGTCCTAGAGATGAGACCCATAATAATGGAGATTTGGTACCATGAGAATCATTAAGTAACAATCAATGAATTGATCGAATTTAATACACCAATATAATTTACGGAAATTGGAGATTATTAGTTATAATTTTCTTTCATCTATACAAGGTCATGCTTCCAAATTACTGTGCATCATCACATCCTATACATGTGTCACCAAATGCAATTCGTCATCATCAGATTGCTCAAAAGATCGCTCCATCTCAATAAAAGTATTTTACCTTCACTTGAAAAAAAAAAAAAAAAAAAAGGAAAGAGAGTGAAAGAAAGAAAGAGATAAAACCTTTGTCAACTTTGGAAACCGGAATTTCAGCTCAACACAAGTAATCTTTGATTAATCTTGCCTAAGTAAAGACCCTAAGGGCGTCTTCAATAATTATTCAAAGGGCGGCTTATCACTTGTTGTACAAGTTGGCTTACAAGAAATATCGACGCACATCTCTTCCATAATATTCAACATTAAACTAAAATCTAGATGGATCTGGATCTTTGAATGTCTTAACCCTTTTATTTCTTATTTCCAACCAGACCGTGACATTTTCTCAATCCTTCCTCTATAAATACTTCTACCTTATGTCTCTTCTTCTTCATCCCGGGCATTTAAAGCACAAGTGTCACAAAACGTATAGGTTTAATCTTCTTTAATTAAAGAGAGAATCAGAGCAACAACGTAATTAAGATGGGTTCGATGAGTGCTCTCATATATCTTCTTGCAAGTATGTTAGTAGCTCTGCTTCATTTTGCTTCAGCACAGAGCTCTCCTCAGGACTTTCTCGTTCCCCATAACGCGGCTCGAGCCCAAGTCCGTGTTCCTCCAATGGTATGGGACGAGACGGTTGCAGCATACGCACGAAACTATGCAAACCAAAGAGCCGGAGACTGCAACTTGGTGCACTCAGGAGGGCCTTACGGTGAAAACCTTGCCAAGAGTACCGGTGACTTGACGGCGGCAGGTGCTGTAGGATTGTGGGTGCGAGAAAGGCCTTTCTATAACTACAACTCTAACTCCTGCGTTGGAGGAGAGTGCCTTCATTACACTCAGGTGGTGTGGAGAAACTCGGTCCGTCTTGGTTGCGCTAGCGTTAGATGCAGAAATGGAGGCACTTTCGTTACGTGCAACTATGCTCCGCGTGGCAACATTATTGGACAGCGTCCATACTAGAAGAATTGAGTTGCAATCTCTGGGATGTTACCATATATTATATATTTAACATGAAATAATTAATAAAGATTGCTAGCTATCTGTGTGTTGCTAGCTAAATATTGAAGATTTCACTGGCAGATCTTCACAGGAAGCTATATATTGGTTTATATAAATAAAATGCATGCTTTAAATTTCGTTTATTTTGGTGTGAAGAATGGAGGTGATCACTTGCATCATATGACTTCCATGCATAGCGAAACAATAATAAAAAATGGAGATTGAATGTCTTGAATGATTCACATGATGGAATATTAGTTTCTGAGTTTTTACAACCTTAATTAGTTAATCTGACGTGCAGTAAAATTATGAAAATAATAGATCAAGCCATTACATAGTCAATTTAATTTGATTTGATCAATCAATGTCTACTTTTTCAAGTATAGGTAAATCTATTAAACATAGAAGATTATAATACATAAGAAGATTGTTCTTCAAGCACTCACTTATTGTTGTATGCTTCATCACTTGAAAATCTGTAGTCTATAACTCATTTCAAGATCATTCTCTCTCTTCAGTCTAATCTACCAATTCATATGTATAGTAAACTTTAGGCAAACTTTTAATATAACACAAACAATAATATTGGTCACTTATGATAATTAAAAAAAAAATACTGAAACAAAATACCTACTTGAACTAACACATATTCTATTTTATTTGTACTCAAATTAGATAGATTCTATTCTGAGTTTGAGTAAAAATTTCAAAATTAGTTACAAGCGAAGCAACTATAGAATTTTCTTAATTTCTCACATTTTAGCATTTTCGTAAGAATTTTTCAATATTTAATAAATTTTATAAATATCAATTGTTCTTAGAGTTTATGAATACATAAATAATAAATATTATTTATTTATTTATGAATCATAATATGTACAAAGTTAACAGGTCTTGAGGAAAAAAAATTGAAAACCTAAACTCAAGAGCTTTAATAATAAAATAAAATATTTTATTTACAAGAATGACTTATTAGTTTAGTTGGTTAAAAAATGTGTTAATAACATTAAGATCTCATGTTCAAGTCTTAATAGATTGCTTTCTATCAAAGGAACATAGAAAACAACAACAGCATAAAAAAATGATTGTAAGTAATGAAGCTAGTGATAAATAATAAAAAAGAGGGATAAATTAAAAAAAAAATCTGAAAATTCAAAATTTGAAAAATATTCCCTTAGTATGGATGGCTCAAATGGGGAAGAAAATAAATTAGAAATAAAATTTTGGGTTGAAAATTATTTCCAAATAAAGGGATAATATATCAATAATGATTTTTTTCAAATATGATAAATAAGACTTCTAACTAAAAACTTCAGTTGATTTTTTTTTTTCAAACTTTCCTCTCTCATAGTTTATTCTCTTCTTCCTTCTTCTAAACCATTGAAGAACTAGCAAGATCACCATTAGAGAGATTATCCCCAAAAATACAAAAAGGTTGTCTTCAAAACCTACATCAAGAATGGCTAAGAATGGTGCATCACTTACCCTTTTTCTAGTTGTTTAATTACTTCCCATCATCTCTTGATTCTACTTCTCCATTCTTTTTCCATTAATATCGAAGAAGAACATTAGTTCGACCTTGCTAAGAATCAAAATTTTAAAACCTTCATAGACTGCATCTAAAGTTTACAATGCCCTAGTGGAATATTGTTGAGTTGAGAAATAATCAGAATGATTCACAAAGGGAGAAAGCAATTACGAGTGGATAAAATTTTTAAGCTTTATTCATGTAATTCTTGTAAATTATTTTATACTAGAATAAGTTGTTTAGTATAAAAAATTAATTTAATATAGTCTAATAAATGATTATGTTGTTTAGGTAGTTTAAATTTCAGCATTTAAAAAACTATTGCATTCATATATGTAAAAACTGCTTAAAATCTTGTTAATTGATAAAAACTAAAAATAAAACATTTTATGTGACCCAATTAAAAAAAGAGACACTATAAGAAATTGATGATACAACAGCGTCAACTCCTTAACGTACATCAACGATCGTTCTAATAGAAGGCGTACAATAACGTTCATAAAATGTTTATTGTAAAATCGCTTATGTAAAATGCGTACAACAATGTTTACCATGGGAACGTTGTTGAAAAGGTCATTACAACAAGCAGACGAACGTTGTTCTATGTTATTACAACAACTGTAGTTGCTCATTGTTGAATGACACCTTCTATAACATTCGTTAGTCGAATGTTGTTAAAAGAACGTAAGTTATTACAACATTCATTCTTGACTATTTTCTATAGCTGTCTTTAACAACCTTTTATTTGACCATTATAAACAAATTAAGTTATATATATATATACATACATACGTTACTCATATGTTATACTTATATAATATCACTAATGCGTGAATAATGGTATAACCCGTGAATAGTGGGATAATGTAGGCATAACGATCAAATAATGTGCATATAAAGATATAGGGATAATGATAGAATAACACGTGAATAATGGTATAACCCGTGAATAGTGGTATAGTGTAGGTATGATGCTAGAATAATGGACGTATAAAAATATAGGGATATCAGTCGAATATTGCGTGAATAATATATATGGTATATATAATACGTGAAATGTGATATAATGTAGAAATAAATATTGAATAATATATGTATAAAAATCTAACAATAACAATCAAATAATTAATTCGTGAATGATAGTATATATATAACCGGTAAAATGTAGTATAATGTAGGGATAAATATCGAATAATGCGTGTTTAAAAATCTCGCGATAACGATAAAATAATGCGTGAATAATGGTATAAATAACTAGTGACATGTTGTATAATGTAGGGATAAAGATCGAATAATTTTCATATAAAAATCTAGCGATAACGATCGAATAATGCGTAAATAATGGTATATATAACCCGCGAAATGTGGTATAATGTAGGGATAAAAATCAAATAACGCGTGTATAAACATGTAGCGATAACGATCGAATAATGTGTTTATGATGATATATATAACTTGTAAAATGTAGTACAATATAGGGATAAAGATTGAATAATAGGTGTATAAAAATCTAGCGATACCGATTGAATAATGCATGAATAATGGTATGAAGCCGTGAAATGTGGTATAATATAGTTATGAAGATCGCATAAAATTAGTATAACAACCCATGAAATGTGGTATAATGCGTGAATAATGGTATGAATAACCCGTGGATTGATCACTTGTATCATTTTCGAATAAAATCAGTATAATAAAGTTCACATATGAATAACACTATTCACAAATGAGTCAAAAATAAAACAATCTACCCTAGAAGACAAAATAAAATGACAAAATTCGAATGAAAAATAGTTGAAATTATTATAAATGAACTATAATCGTGTTCAAATGATACATATCTGAAATATAAAAAATGGTATTACACATTGTCTTTGAAAAACTGTGATGTAAGATATGACAACCTAGCTTCTTCCATTCTTCACTTCTTTAAGACCCACTATGATTGAATCCTACAGTCATCATTGAATCGACCTGATCTTTCATCGTCACTCTTGGTGCCTTCATTCTTCTTCATTCTACCATGCAAGTACAGATTAAGAGCCACCCTTTTCCTATAGCTCACCACATCAAAATCAGGTGAAATTTCCTTTCCAGTGGCAAAACATTTAGCAAAATAAAACATGAACACTCTACAATCACACTCATCTTGCTCTGCTAGATTATCAACCACTTGCACCTTGAATGACTCTTTCCCAGGTCTATGCTTTTGGTCAACTTTCGATTCGTAAAATCCAATTATCTCGAGATAAAAAGGAAGAATAGTGGAATAAGCTTGAACTACCTCCATTGACGCAGCATCAACCATAGGAGTACGCAGGGAATTGTAAACATATATGCAACCCTCATGAATGCTGATGCAACTTAGTATCCATTAGAACGCAGCCACAACATTAATAGAAAAAATGACGTAGTCAACATCAGACCACGGAGTGTTGCAGTATATGTAGTGCCCTAGCATATACTCCATAATTACCATCTCATCCCTTTACACAGATGCGTCCTTCTCTTTTTCGAATCTACTAGAACAAACTACAACTTTTGATCAAAAAAGTTGTTTATTGTTGTACACTTGATCTTAATTGATTTGTTAGACTTGTTTTTCTTGCGCAAGTAATAAAACATCACATCTACATACCAATACAAAATTTCTAAATTACAATAAAAGATTTGGGTCATGAATAAAAATTGTATAAACGTGAAACATTCAAAACATAATAAGTATGTTGTTTGTATAACATCTCATTATATTAAAATAACCAACATAACAGAGTTTAAGAACATGTTACATAAATAATATTGGTATCATATTAGTATAATATGTATACAAAACAACATAACATAATTTAAGGACATGGAATATATAAGTAAAATTGGTATCATATCAGTATAATATGTATATACAAACATTGCAAAGTGTCCAAAACCCTATATTTTGTATCATGTTGGTATATTATCAGTATAATATCTGTAAGCAATAATGTCAAGTGCAAAAAATTAAACTTACAGAGGAGGAGATAGGATAGCCTGGGGTGATCAATGTGTAAAATCATTCCTTATCAGTGACATTGACTATTGAAAAATCAAAAGTTGGATTCAGATTGTTCTCACGATCATGGTATACTTTATTTGACCTAAATAATGTGACAGATGTTAATATCAATGTATTATAAATAACAACATTATTCGGAATGCAAACTTGATCTTTAAGAAAACTTACTTCGAGCGCTTCAGCCGACACTTTTGAATCCATTCATCAAACTCAGCTACATCACTGCTGTCTATATCTTCAAGCAAACATATATCTAAGGAGGATAGTCATCCTTTCACAATCTCCTTTCCTTTATGTTTATCTCCAGCAGGACGCCTCCCCATTTTATTAACTGTAGGAGGTGGAAGAAGTGGAGTGTGATCTTCAGTAGAAACGGCTGAAGTCGGAACATTGACGACCGACTCAAAATTTCATCAATCATGGTTTCTCCTTCACATTCTACAGGTGCATGATATTTCGATTCATCTTTGTTAGCAACCTAGGTCAGTGAAATTAAACGAGAAATGTCCTAATAGCAGATAAATTAAGGATACTTAGATTCATAAAAACTACAAAAACACAATCTTGAATTAATAAAAGAACTATATTCATGATTTTACCTAGATTGATGATTTTTTCTTCCTTCTCTCACATTCACTTATTGTTAAGTCGGCCTTTAACATGAAAATATACAATATTAATGGATAATGAAAAATAAATCAAAATAACAAATCACAATCAAAATAAAGTGTTGAAAATTACCTTCCTCTTTTTGTCGCTATCACTAACAATCTCTTGCAATGCCGTCAAACTCTAGCATGCAGCTTCGATATCAGTACATTTTTCCCTACTAACAAATTTTTCTTTATTGTCTTCTTGTAATACCCCAGAATTTTGTCAAATAATTTAAAATAAATAAAATAAGTTAAGTGAATTAATTCCAAAGATTTTAAGAAAATTTTGGTACAAATTGTGGGTTGACATATGAAAATTAAAATATATTAGTGATAAAATATAAATCAGGCAAATAAGACCTTAATTTGATAATTAAATGAAAATTTCAATTTAGTAGAATTAATTATAAAATTTAAAGAGTTGCTTCAGAAATAATAAATTATATATACACATATAGGTTAATATGTATATAAATAAGGTCTGTGTTAGCATAATAAATGTTAATACTACATATTATAAGAATATGTACATAGAAAAAACTTATATAATTAAATAAAAATGTAGGGTACATGTATTTATTAAAAATAAATAAAACATTATATAAATATTAATTTATAATTAGATAAATTATTATCTGAAAATAAAATATGAAATAAATAAAAACTACATGGAAATAGTAAATGTGGATTATTTAATTAAAGATATTAAAGAAATAGAAAAATATCTAATAAATGCAATATTAGAAAAATTAGAAAGGAGAAAATATTAGCAAATCATCATAATAGAAGGGAATAAACAAGAAAATCAAGTTTTTATCAATTAGGAAGTGTCTTAGAAAGCAATTTGGTAATTAGAAACTGCATCTAACGGTCCAAAACGAATCTGCAAAATCCAACGAATGAAATCAAAGCCCAAAACAACGCCCAGGATCATCAATTCATTGAAACCAACGGCCAGGATCGAACAATCTGCACGATCTGCAATCCAACGGCCCAGATCAAGAGCGCACCTAATTACCAAATCGGACGGTCTGAAATCAACACGTCCGATCCAACGGCCCAGATTCAAGATATCTCTGATCAACCACGTCACTTGAGATCCATCAAACGGTCCAGATTGAGGCTCTTTGAGAGGATCGTGAACGGATGCTCCGATCGAGGAAATCGTACGACCAGAAACTATTAGGGACAATTGGACGATCATAACGAGTTTCAGTCATTGCGAAATGCGTGTCTCGAGGATGATTCAAGCGTCCAAAGCAAACTTGTATTTTGAAATCAGTAACCAACACCGCACTCGAGGTAATCGGACGACCCAGATTCACGCTCCTCTAACGATCAAGGATCCAACACTGTGGTTCGAGGAATATCGAACCGCTCAGATGCAATCCGCCCGATCCGAGTACGTATGCATGATACGAGGAAGATCCGATGGCTCCGATCCGCTGCTCTGAGATTATAATCCGATAAAATCTAAAAAAAATCAAAAAATTTTGAAAAAATTCCAAAAAAATCCAAAAAATTATGTTTTCAAATTCCAAACTCACTTGCTATTTTTCTATGCTTGGGGGGGGGACCGAAAATTTTAATTATTGGCAAGTTTCCTACAAAGAAAACACCTAAAACTTGTCATTCTACACTATTTTGAACTTTATATAAAGGACCCCTAATGCTCACATTGTGTTCATCCAAATCAAGAGCATACTTGTCCCTCTTGACTCTCTCTAGCCTTCTTCTTGGCAATCCCTTCAGTTCTTGAGTGTTCTTGAGTATTCTTGAGAGTTTTTGAGTGTTTGAAAGCCTTGAAGTAACAGAACTCTGTCGGATTTAAGAGGCGTACAGAAGAGACCTTTTTAAGGTGGAAGTGACTTCTAACTTCTACTTCTTTATTTTAACTTGAATAAGTTTTGCATGTGTGATGATGTTTTGAAGATGATTGATTGAATATATGTTTTAATATGCATGCCTTATTTATTTGATGTGCCATAAATATACATGTCATGCATGTTTAGAAATTTAGAATATTGATGCATGTTATACATGAATTGTGCCATGAATAAATATTCAATAATGCATGTTTTGTATATGTTGCATCGATGGTTTAATCTGATATTGTGTGTTTTATCATTAAGAAAAGATTAAATAATGATTCAATCCACGTATCGGCGCGATGATGGACTGCATAGTGTCATCGTGTGTGTTCAACCCCCGGACCCGGCTTGTCGGTTTACCATTGGCGATTTTGAATTGGCTTTCCAAGAGTTATCCCACTTAATAGATATTGGGGTTTGAATTTCGGTTTGTCATTCTCTCTCCCCATGATGTGGAACACAGAGATTAAACTCTTTTGGTCCGAATGTCAACTATAAACAAAAAATTTGTTTGAATCGCCTAATGTGCAAAAGTGTTTGATATGTTTGGTTTGTTTGAATTAAAATAATGATTTAGATGTTTAGAAAGATCTACTGGGCTATGTGTTCACCCTTTCTATTTTTCAGGTAACTGATTTACATGAAGACCATGAAAATTAGTTAGGTTCTTTTATTTAAAAAGTTTTTAATTTCTATGTAAGGGCATGGTGCCCAAGTTTTGAATCTTCTGCTGTAATAATTTTCTTCAAGTTCAAATTATGTACTCAATTTTATTTAATTAATTGAGTTTATAAATTTCAGTTATTTCTTGTATTATTGCTTTATTAAATTTTAAAATTTAAGTTATGTACTGTTAAATACAATCAAGGCATGAAATAATTGAAAAAAAAGAAAGTCAAGTGTGTGTTACTTGTGAAGTAACAGCGGCTTGACCCGCCGTTTGGTTTAACCACTATCAAAAGAATGGTGGTTGTGTTCAATGCTTAAAGATGCAGGGGTTGGGGTGTTACAAAGATGGTATCAGAGCCTAGGCATTATTTCTGGGCCAAAGGTTAGAGAGTTACTCTGATACCAAAGGTGGTATCAGAGCCTAGGCTTTAGGTGTCTTGGGCTAGAAATAGAAAGTTAAGCCTAAACATGTGTTGATTAGGCTAGAAAATAGAAAGTCAAACATTAGTTGCTTGACAAAGAATTAGAAACTCAAATTAGGGTTTCA
>JAJIYU010011200.1:0-15513 GCA_030144865.1 Tinospora cordifolia
ACAATTGGTTGTTTGAAACGCCTAATGTATGCAAGTGTTTGAATTATGGATGTGCTATTGTTTTGAGTTTGAAAAATGGTTGTTTGATAAAGATCCACTGAGCTATGTGCTTACCCCTTCCTCTTTTATTTTTCAGGAAATTAACTTATGAAGGCTATGGAAATTAGATTTTTTTTTTTTGTTTTAGCAAGTTTTCATTCTCTTGAAAGTTTCTCTTAATGTAAGGGCATGTTGCCCAATCATGATTTAAGACTTCCGCTGATAGTTAGTATTTTTATTTTGAGATTATGAGTCTCTTTGATTAACAATGTATTAGTTTACATTACAAAATTAGGTACTTTCTTTTATTAATAAAGAAATTGAATTTTTCTTTATTTTTAATTGCCTTAATTTTTTTATTGTGAAAATTGTACTATTGAATTTATTTTAAGGCATGAGGTATTGAAAAAAAAAAAAAAAGAATAAGTGTGTGTCGCTTGTAAAGTAACATGACCCAACCCGCCAATTGGTTAAGTCCATCGTCAAAAGGAATGGTGGTTAAGTCCAACTCTCAAATCAAAGAATGCGGGGGTTGGGGTGTTACATATAGTTTGTTAAAATGTTATTTTACCTTTTCCTTAAATTTCTCAACATTGTGTTACAAAAACATTGGCTGCCTTTTCAGTATAGCCCCATATAAATTCTGTCATTCATATAAAATTTTTACTATGTCTTTGAGCTTTCAATCTTTTATCATTTCTTCAGCTGTAAGTTTAATTCGACAAACTCTTACAAAAAAAAAAATAATAATAATAATAATAATAATAATAATAATAATAATAATAATAAAAGTTTTAACTTCTCAAAGAATATATTTCATGTAATCAATCTTGACCTCACTAATCTTGGATCCTCTAAATTATAGTCCCTTGAAAACTTTGATTGACCATTTACTCTAGATTTAAAGTTCACTGGGTAGCACTTTATGATACTAGCAAATAACATATACCAACAGATACCTTTGAATGTGTTTAATTAATTCATACTAGCAAAATGCATACTTTTTGTTGTATTGTATGCATTGTGGGAAGATAAAAGTAATAGAATGTTCGAAAATTGTGCATACAATAGAAAGAATATGAGAGAGATCATTGTTATTGTTTATAACATAGATTATAGCCCTTAGGCTAACGCTAGGACATAGTTGATAGATTGGGAGCGAAACTGGTATAACATTTAGTATGCTTTGTAATGTTTGGAGGGATAGTTCATTCCAATAAAATTAAATTACATATAATAACATACATGTTTCCTTTCAAATAAAAAAAAATGTTTGAGAGAGTACCCACACCTTCTTGCATCACTTTGAGTTGTCAACAGCAATTTGTCTACAGGCCATATCCAAGGGAATTAAGCTTAGGTGGTGGGGCTATTTTGTATTCATTTAGAGTTATATTTGTGCTGCTTCTGCACCCTACAAACCTTTTTCAATTTTCTTATAAATATATACAATACTTTTAGTTTCTTAAAAAAGAAGATTAAAGAAAAAAAAAGTAGTCTTCAATTAAAGAGACTAAATCCAACTAAACTAAGGCAATTGGAATAATTCCAAAATAAACAACTAATTCTTACTATACTTAAATAACTGAAATTTAGAAAATACTTGCTAAATGATCTGCATTATTGTCCTAATCTAGAAGAACTTGACTCATGACGATACTACAATTATTTAAACACATTAGTAGTATAGTTAACTAATTTTAGGACCCTTAATAGTCTGATTAAGTTGGATCTTAAGTTTCTTTATTAAGAGACTCTTCATTTTTGCAGGCTTTTTATTATCTTGTTTAAATACGATTTTAGTTTTCAAATTATTTTGATACCAATTGGACATTTTGGGTTCTAATAATGGAATTAGCATTAGTTGACAATGAAATAAAAAAGTATTATCATTGATCTCTTTTGTATCCTCTATATTTTTGTTCCTCTATTCATCTTCTTATTTCCTTCTATTTCTTCTTTTCATCTATGATTTGCATCTAATCTTCCATTATATCTTTTGCCCCTTTGAGTATTGCATTCTTCTTTTCTTTCTCCCGTTTGAGCATTCCATTCTTCTGTTCTTTCTTGCTCCTTATCATTTCTTGAGATATTTTCTTCCCCTTTCATCAGTTTACTGGCCTTTTTTTCTTTCTATATAACAAAATGTTAGTAGTTGATTGTGCAACCAACTCTATCATAAGACCACATTCTTGACCCATCAATCTCCCTCATCCCCTAGCGAGAGGTATTGACAAGAGTTGAACCTAAATCCTTTGGGTTCTAGTTAACTCTTTATGAGTTCGACCAACTCCAAATTAGCACTCATCTCATTCTCATCCCGTCTTTCTCAAATATCATTCAGAAATTCATCTTCTTTCACATCTAGACTTTCAACCACTAAATTTCAAATTCACTCATCTTGAATCTCATTCCTGTTCAATTTCCTTTCAAATGTCGGAAGTCTTAACTCCTTTTTTATTATTTCTTCTCTCTTCTATTATCTGATATTCTTTCTCTAATCACATTACTATTCTTCTTTTATCTCTATTTTCATATGTCCAATCTATCCTCACATAACCACCAAACTTTGCAATGGAATAACCATTGGTTTAATTCCATGTTACTGCAAGCATGGTAACTTTGATGCAATGCACTACTATGCAACTTTGGTTGAGTAGAAGTACCCAATTCAACAGTCTTCATTTGAAGGACGTGAATTTTTGTCAAAAAAGCACATGGATTGGTTTTAGAATAATACTATTATTGTTACTTTTCAACGTCAAGTCTCCAAGCTGACGAGAATAAGGATTAATAAGGAGACATTTTCTAAATATCAATTATTTAAATACAGGAGGAATTTAGTTGATTATTTTAGGAGGACTCGAATTGCCTTATTTAAGTAAGATTTTAGTTTCTTTACTAAGGGACTAGTTATTTGTTTCAGTAGGATTCCAATTGCCTTTGTTAACTAGGAAGTAGTTATTTATTTAAGTAGGATTCCATTGTCTTAGTTAAGTAGGATTTCAGTTTACAACTTATAGTAGGAAGCAAATTGGGTGTTTTGAATCCCATAAAATTGATTTGTAATTAGAACTAGCATGGCAGTCAAGAAAAAAGGCTTATTTTGGCTGAGTTGAGTAATTAGAACTAGCATGAACTGATGATTGATAAAAGAATAATGAGATAAGATTAGATTGATAATGTAATTGCAACAACTTAAACATTTAGAAGGTCGAGAAATAATCATTTAAGTTATTAGTTCGAGCAAGGCTATAAATTTCCAAAAGTAATAGCAATCACATTTATCCTAACTTATGTCGGTAAAATAGATTGAAGGAGTCTGACCTGATTTATAAAGATTAAAATAGTTTGTGAAAGAGATAAAGAATGGCTCAACTTGCGAAGGGCCTGGCTCATTAGTCTTGCTTGCATTGCCATGTGTGCATCTCCCATTTCACCATCAAGTTCACCTTTAGGCACAAGGGCAGCCACCTGCAAATTTGGAATAAAAGTTGCAAACCAATCAAAATAAACTTGAGTTTCCAAACTCAACACATTAAGATGAGAGAATTAACCTAACAGATCTCTCAAAAGGAATATGCATACACACCAAAAAAAAAAAAACACATGGAAGGGCATATCATCCATGATTCAACCATTCCTCCCAAATGGAAGCATTTCACCAAATCATGGTCTTAATATAAGCCAGCCAGATCATAAAATACAGTAACCCAAAACAGGAAAAAGAAAGTTTAGAGCCACAGGCAAGAAGGAATTCTATTATAACAGCAACAGCAATGCTACATAATTAAAAATAAATAAATAAACACAAATGAAATGAAGTGTTACTTACACTATCCACCACAACAACATCAACAGAACCACTCCTGATGAGGGTGTCAACAAGACTAAGTGCTTGTTCACCACAATCTGGTTGTGAAAGAAGCACATTCTCAGTGTTAACACCTATTCCCTCAGCCAGTGCTCGATCAAGTGCATGCTCAGCATCAACAAAAACACAGTAGCCTACAGAGACACATTTTTTGATATTAAGTGACTGAAACTAACTATTAAAATTGCTGGAAAAGAAAAGAATCACGGAACTATCAAAAACCGTAAAAAGAAAAGACATTATTTCAATTAAGTTTTACCATGAGGAGCTACCTAGGGGCCAGCTTTAATTACTCTTTAGTAAAACAGTATAATCTGTGATCTATGCCAAATCTTTTGCAGACCAACAAAGAAATAAAAATCAAAATCAAAATAAAAAAATGTTTTCGTAATACCCTGGCCAATTTGGAAAATTCAGTAACTAAGAGTTCGAAAAACGTATATAATACATTGGATGTTTCCACATGTATATTAGCAGGTTACTTAACTAATTTATTGTAATTAAATCACTTCATATAGAAGTACAAGAAATTAGACATAAAAGGAAATTAGAAATAAAAAGGAAAATAGACGCAAAACCACGGTCTTGAGTAAGAGGAATCGCAAGACCGCGATTCTGCGTCGAATTCCTAGGTCGCGGTCACACACGGCAACAACCCGAATTTCAAAGTGAAGAATGAATTGGAAAGTGCACCAGACGCCCTAAAACCTTAGCCATCATCTCTTGTGCACAAAAGGGGAGGAATTGGTAAGTTTTCTCTGTGAAAACACCCAAACCTACTAATTCTTGCCCACTAAAACTTTGTATAAAAGACTCATTTTGCTCTCATTCTCTTCATTTCAGCAAGAACTGACAAGTCCTTGCTCTCTCTCTCTCCCCCTTTGCCTCTCTCTTGGGCTGTTCTAAACAACAGTTGGTGTAAAAGTAACAAAGTTTTGCACAAATTTTGTAAGAACAACTGAGGAGATCTGAAAGGGATTCAACTAAAGATTCAGAAGAGTGAAATTACTGAGGTGGAAGTGATTTCTAAATTTTGATTTATTATTTTGATTTCAATAAGATAATCATGTGTGATTATGCTTGACTATGCATGTTTTATCCAAGTTAATCATATATGTCATACTTAGATCTCACATGCTTAGGTTTGCATGAGTAAAAATGTCTGCTATGTGCTACCATGATCCATGTTATGTATTACTATGCTTACATGCTGAATTTAATCTTTTTTTTATTATTCCTAATCGTTATATTTAACGGAAGATAAATTAAGATTATAACCACGTACCGGCGTAGTGTCCCACGAGGGATTGCTATGAGTGTTCTTAAGATTGAAATTATGGATTTGTCTCTAGTTCACATGGGTAGAGTCCCAAAATACTCGGATAATGGGTGAGACCCTAAATCCATTGGAAACTGGCATAAACGAATATCTTTCTTTCTTTGATATGAGTTTTGATGAGAACACCAAGATTAACCCCTTTCGGTCTTAACAATAACTATTAAACAAAAAATTGATTAAATCATTTAATGTTTGAAAATGTCCGATGTGTTTGTCTTATTTGTTAAAATAATGAATTAAATATTTGGAATGATCTATTGGGCTTTTGCACACCCTTCCTTCTTCTAACTTTTCAGAAAATTGATAAACAAAAACAACATGATAGTCGCATAGACATTATTCTACTTAGAATAATTTCTTTAGAAATTTTATTTAATTGTAGGGCATGTTGGCCCAAATTTTTTTATTTGAAATTTGTTCTACTTTAAGAGACATAAAGGCTATGTGCCCTTGAAACTTTGGAAAAGATCAATGATATGGAATTATTTTATTTAAATGCTTCCAAAATTATATTCTTTTTGAATCATTGCATGAGTAGGGTTTTGTACTCCTTTTGTTTCAATTTGTGAGATTTTATTTTTATTAAAATCACTTGCTACTTTATTAAGAAATGTTTATGAGATAATGATACTTAGAAAATCCAAGATATTTAGGACTGAAATGGAAAGAGTGAAAAATAGAACTAATGTGACACTTGCTTGCCTCCCGACCAAGTGGTGTGGTCCAAGTGGAGGAGGTAGGGTGTTACAGTTTTCATAATGTACAAATTATTCAATTTCTTAACAAAAAACAAAGTTTTATGAATAAACATTGAACAAACTTGCATAGTTGTTTACAAACAACTATACAATGTTTAAATAGACCCACCTCCATGCTTCTGTGATTCAGCAATTACATGGAGAGCAAGAGTTGTCTTTCCTGAAGCTTCAGGACCATATATCTCAATGACACGTCCCTGCACAACAAAAAGAAATAAGAGAACATAAGAATAAGCTAAAAAAGCAATTGACATAACATATACAATAGCTCTTAACACAAATCACATCAGAATATTTTGGTGATTCAATCCTTCAATCCCAACGCAATCAGACTCTTTGAAAAAACCATAAGAGGCTAAGACCCAAAACCGACTTCTATCAAAGGTGTGAAGTGTTAAATAAAAGGAATTAAGTGAGGACATATTCTGCAGCTCAAAGCTTATAAATTGATGTGTCAACATAGTTTATGTTCCATATATGGCCGTAATGGAAAATAACTAAGTCTTAAAAGTAATTATTTTAAAAGCAGAAAACTTATTAGCCAAGAAGATAAAAAGAATTAACCCACCAAGAAGCAACAAAAAGCTAATCCTTGCAGAGCTCAAATTCAGAGTAATTACATATGAAAACAGTAAAATTATAACTGACAACAACAAAAGAATTGGCCAACTAACCAAGTGGAATATCCATGTTTCATAAATAATCAGTAGGTGTTTAAATGGCTCTGCAAAAACCGTGAGACCGAGTCAAATCAATGCATTCATTCCAATTTTTCAGTTTGGTCTTTTACATCTTTGGTTTGGGATGTGGATTGAGATTTTAAAAACTTGTATATTGCATCAACCTAAACCAAAGCAAGCAAATTTAATTTACATTGCAATTATTTACATGCTTTGTCATATAACTATCAGTATAGTTCTTGTTTGTAGAATTACACAAGTTTCCCATATTATAATATATTCTTTTGATTTAAAACAAATATTGTTAGAAGTTAAAAGGTTGAAATTGACTAACCCAAACTGACTTTGTTCGGTTTGGTTTGGTTAGGAGGTCATTTCATATCCACTTCAAGTACTAAACCAACCAAAATTGAAACCATCACAACCCTAATAATAAAATTCAAGAGGGCATTTCTGGTACAAATCTAACTGTAAGTCAGAAAATATGTCATAATCAACATTCCTCCACTTTTTTCGTCAAAGAAAAGAGATTCCTCCTTGCCCCCTGCCCAAATTCAAAATTACGAATACGAAAAACCAAATTCAAATACCTTTGGAAGACCACCAATTCCCAATGCCACATCCAAGGCAAAAGATCCTGTGGACACCACTGGAATGTTTCTAGGAGAAACAGAGCGACCAAGCCACATAATGGCACCTTTTCCAAATGAAGAAGTAATCTGATCCAGAGCCTGCTGTAATGCTATATCTTTCTTAGATAAATTCTCTTCACCAGAACTACTATCATCAGACTTGGACTTCCTCCTACCTTCAAATAGGAAAAAAAGAAATTGGCATTTAAATCATACGTCAGATAATGGTCATTGGTCAATAGAAGAAGCACAATCCGCGTCAAAACATTAAAACACCAAGTAACAAAATATCCCGAGCATTCAGGTAAACAAATGAAGATTCTTACAAAAAAAAAAAAAAAATAACAACAACAACTTCAAAACCCTCATACATGCATCATTAAATATCAAGACTTTCATGACATCAGCACGTAATGTCTTCAAATATTTGAATTTACTTGGTAACATATTTGACCAATTAAGTTCACCCACCCAAGAACCTATTCACCTTTGATGTAATTAAATGGTCATACAGGAAGTGTAAATACCTTTAGAGAAGTCACGAAATTGATATGACGATTGCAGCAGAATCCTTCGGTTGGAACCCTGAAAGAAAGAAAAAAGAATTAACCATCACAAACAAAAGTCCAGGGAACTACGAGGCACTTCTTCCACCGATTAACCAACATAGAGGAAAGAAAACCTTTAATGCAGCAGAGAAGCATTAGTTAAGACAAGGCCGAAAATCCTAATCAAACAATTCACAAGGGAGCACATTCTTAAGCCTATTAATTTCATCAAAATTATCTATAACACAATGTTCATAGGAAACGGGAATTGAATCTTAAGCCACAAAAGTAGGTCAAAAAACATAATGGGATACATAACGAATGATCCAAAACACCAGAAGGTGATTAATTCAGCTTCTGTTCTACTTTACTCCAGAATTTGTAGAACTCTGATACATTTTAGGATCTTCTTCATGAAGCCCTTTTTTCCTACATACATGACAAGGATAATAGATAGGGTAAAAATAAACAAAGGAACCCAGAAGTTGTTGGGAAAAAATAAAATGAATAAAATTTAGAAACCCATTTCGATGCTTCAACAAACGGATCTGTGTCTAAAAACAAGAGGAAAAAAGCAGAGAACTTTCAGCGAGAAGAGCACGTAAAAGAAGAGATGAGAAAAAGGGGCGTGCGTATGAAAAGAAGAAGAACCTCTGCCGTCAGGAGCGATCGCCTAAAAGAAGAAGCATTACGGAGAAGCCACGCCATCTGCCTCGGAGAGAAGGAAGGTATATATGGTAGCTTTCTTTCAAACCCCACGCCAAATAATCAGAGTTCCAGAGAGAAATGACTACGTGAACAACAATAACAACGGCATTTTATTCATTTTGCTCTGCAGATTTTGAAACGCAAAGCAGAGTGAGACATTGAAATATCACTCTGCAATGAACAGATTGTGTTGTGGGAGTGCGCGTATGATTAGGGTTTTAGCTCTTCACTCCTGGGTTTTTCCCTCCTTTTTGCTTTTAACAAGAAGTCGAAATAAACGATCAAGCACACGTAAGGAGGATGGAAAAGAAATGTCAATTATTTAAGTAGAAAGCTTTCTTTTGTCGTGGCATTTCTAGAAATTTGCTCAAATGACTCTTCAAAAACGCATTTTATTGTAGGGTTAGTAGGCTTAAAAATCTTAATTTTTCCTATTTTTTATAAATTTATTCTAATATTTTATTTTTAATAAAATAATATGAACCTATCACTTTGATGATAAATTATATTCAACAGTTAAAATCAAAATTGAATGACTGATGTCGAGTCCAGTAAACAGCTAATTTGACAAATTTTAAATGAGATGGCACCATTACAGATAATGTTACGTCCACATCATCATCACCAATATTTTAACTGAAAAAAATTGATTAAAAAAAAATAGAACAAGCAAAAAGGGAAAGGAAAACATAGACAAGGAAGGAGCTTGAAACTAGGTTTCTTGGCAAGAAGCGTGGGAGGAGAGGGTGCGTTGCGATAGAGGGGATGAAGTAAGAAGTTGCATTTATCGGAGAAGACTATCATGTGTGCTGTTGTTGTTGCTGCGTCGTTGGCGAAGTTGCTGCTGTTGCATCATTGGCGAAGCTGCTGCTGCTGCGTCGTTGGCGAAGTTGCTGCTGTTGCATCATTAGCGAAGCTGTTGCTGCTGCGTCGTTGGCGAAGTTGCTGCTGCTGCTGCGTCGTTGGCAAAGTTGTTGCTGCATCATGGGCAAAGTTGCTGCTGCATCATGGGCGAAGTTGCTGCTGCTGCGTCGTTGGTGAAGCTGCTACTGCTGTGTCGTTTGTGCAAAATCATGTGTTGCTGCTGCTGCGTTGTTGAGGAAGGGTTTGGGCAAAGCTGCTACTGCTACATCATTTGGGCGAAATCGCATGCTTCTGCTGCTACTCGTTGGGGAAGGGTTTGGGCGAAAATCCTGTGTTGCGTCATTTCTAAAGCGTTTTGGCTATCTGCTCCTACGTGTTGTTGTTGCTTTTGTGTGTCGTTTTTCTTAGTCTTATGTGCTGTTGTTGTTGCATTGTTGGCGAAGGGTTTTGGTGAATTGTTCTTACATGTTGCCTACTGCTGCTACTCTATGTTTTTGCCTGTGAGAGCTTACTTCTTTCAACAATCTTTCTATTATCTTTTTGTACATTTGTCTTTTTTTTGTTATTATTATTGTTTGATCAGTTGTCTTCGTTTTCATTGTTGATAAAGTGAATGTTTGAGTTTATGCATATCTACAAATATCACATACAATTATTCTTATGTTGTGTTACTGGTGAATCAATGGATACCCACTTTTCTTGGTTCATAATTTTACCAAATGGATTTATCTAAAAAAAATGAACTTCCATTTTTTAGAAGTAACACACACATTATCTGTATACTGGAGTTATTCGAAAGTAATACATTTGTGATACCAAAATAGATATGATACCACAACAATTACATGTAATTCACGTTTGTATACATCTATTATTCGTACTTGATACAGACATTATACAATAGATAGATATCGTGATAAATTAACATTCTTTGATTTTGTATACGTGGAGAATTCAGAACTCATACTATTGTGATACTAGAGAAGTTATTCCAGAGGAGTTACATGTTATTTCAGATTGTATACACGGATTATTGGCTTATGATACTGATATTATACTAGGTACATGTATCGTGCAATATTCACGTCATTCAAAGATGTATACGTGTATTATTCAAATGTCACAGTATGGGTTTACCAGAAACAAACTTGTACCTGAACAATAACACATCTTACAAATATGTATGTATGCCTTATTCGGATGTTATACTTATGTAATACTAGAACATATATTACCTGAACAGGTACATGTAACACCTCGTAACTTTGTGATCATGCCACATTGCGAGTAGGTATAAAATAAAATAAAATAAGAAATTGACAATTGATATTAGTTGAATTAACTAGAAAAAATATTAACACATATAATTTTATGGTAATGAAATGAGTGGATTACAAAATAAAATGGTAAAATACATATAAACTTATAATAAAGTTTACATATATAAAGTGAGTAGTATATATATCAAAGAGATTAGTATATACATAAACTTATAATAAGGATTAAACAAATAATATTAATTCAACATGATATGAAATTATAATAAAGTTTTAATTAAATCAAAATGGTTAGCATGCTTAGAAAAAAAGAAAAAAAAGAAGAGAGTCGAAATCTGTAGAAAGAAGAAGAAGAAATTGGAAGGAAGAAGAAGAATGGAGAAGAAACAGAGGGGCGGTGACTTTGCAAATAAAAGAAAAAAATTTTTTTACAGCTGCTGGTTTGGACGAAACAAAGAAGTTGAAGCGAAGAAGAGGAGCAGCAACTCTGCTACGTGCTCGGTGTGAAGAAGAAGGAGAGTTCCAGCTGTTGTGATTCAGGCGTGAGGAAGAAAAGCAACCAACTGCAGCCAGGGAAATCGAATTGAAGAAGCAGAGGAGCGAAATCTGGGTTGAGATGGGTGCTTTAAGGCTTGGTGTTTGCTGGCCATGGATTGAAACAGGGAAGAAGAAGAAGACGCTTGTTGCAAACCGTGAAGAAGAAGAAAATCGAAACAGAGAATGAATTGGAAAAGGAAGTTGCCTGGCGTTTGTTTGGTGCAACGAACAGAGGAAGGAAAAGGAAGCAGAGCATCTACTGCTGCTGCTCAAACGAAGAAGAAATCATGCAGGGAAGAAGAACAAAAATAGGGGCGACGTTAGTGTGCTGGATTTTCAGTGAGCCGTGCGTCGGATTTTGGGTGACTGATTGTGATTGAAGACGAAGAAGACCTGTTGTGTGGGCTATGGTGTTCAGCTGTGGCAGATAGAGACTGTGAGTGGTGCGAGACAGGTGTGTGTGTGTGTGTGATGTAGTTGCAGCTGCCCTGAAACAAGAACAGAGGAGAAGCACGATGAAGAAGATGAGTTGGTTTGTGAATCATGAAATTGAGGAGCCGTGTGGGAAGTTGGTGCATGGAGTGGCTGATTTCTCTAGTCCATGGTGTTGTTGGTTGGATTGTGCGTTATTGAAACCGTGGCTATGCTTTGTGTGTGTAACTTAGAGCTAGTGGTTACCCTGTTGCTGTCTGTGAGGCAGAGGAAAAGGGGCGAGCAGTGTGTGTTGAGTGGCTGACCAAGACGAGTGTTGCCATGGTTCATGATGAAGATTGAAAACACACAAGCAGCTGGTCCCTGAGTTACAACTGCTAGCTATGAAATGAAATAGGAGTCAGCTGATTTTTGGTTGGGTAAGTTGAGGAATGAATAAACAAAGCTATGAATTATGCTCGAATGTTAGCCGTGGTGTGTGTGCGTGGCTAGTTTGAAGCTTGATGGGGGATTCAAGCTTGTTGGAAATTAAACTGAATATGTTAGGTTATTGGACAATAAGTGTGGTGGCTGGACTTTTGGGTTCTCATTGGAAGGTTAAAGTAAATCAACTTAGAATTTGATTAGTGTTGATCGAGATCTTATAAAATGTGGAGAGCCAAAGGAATTGTCATCAATCAACCATTTGATATATTCAAAGAAAACCCTCAGGCTAGGAGAACTCTTTCTTCTATCCAAGTTGAGCAGATGTTTGAACAGATATAAGCCAAACCTTTTAGAACATCACAATTCCTTCTTTGTCTGTTACCAAAGAAGAAAACATCTCCTATATATGGCCTGTGGATGAAGAAAAGTCTAGCTGATTTTGGTATTGTGACTCAATGCATTGTTCTAACAAAGGTTAATGATCAATACTTAACAAATGTTCTCTTGAAGATCAATGCTGAACTTGGTGGCTTAAATTCTTTATTGTCTGTCAAACAATCTCCTTCTAATCCCCGGATCTCCAAGGCTCCAACTATCATTCTTGGAATGGATGTTTCACATGATATTTCTGGTCAGTATGATTTACCTATATTACTGTAGTAGTTAGCTTCAGATATAGCCTTTGATTTCTTGGTATAGGACATCTGTAAGAACACAGTCGCCCAAGGCTATGATGATAGAGTCTCTATTCAAGCAAGTCCCAGACACATAAGACAAAGGCATTGTTAGAGAGTTGCTTCTGGATTTTTATACTAGTTTGAAGAAGAGAAAGCTTGATCAAGTTGTGATTCTCAGATCTTCACATGTTAGATTATCAAGTATCTCGACAGAAAGCAAAGAGTCCTGAAGATCGGCGGAATTAGGTGGGTGTGACTTCCTTGCTCATATGTATATAGATTTAAAATTCAAAGCATTTGTTTGAATAATTCTAGGTTATTAGAATCTTATTAGGAAATTGATTGAAATTGTTTGGTTTAATTGAATGATGTGTGATGTATGATGAGTTATTTAGACTTATGCATAATCAGTTCATGACATGATTGAATGTAACATCTTGCATTTAGATTTACTTAAATATGGCATGCATGACTAGGAAAATATGCATTTAAATCCCATTAATTATCTTATACACATTATCATGTTAACTTGTGTGCATAAGTTGGAATTATTTTTCTAGTGTATTGTATGCTGCTTGATGTGATTGATATTTTTTGTAAAAACTAAAATGAAACGATGGTTTATTAAGAATCCACGTACCGGTGCAATTGACGAGCCCGAGGCGGATTGAGGTGGCATCTCCTATATGTCACCACTTGAGATTGACGAGCCACAAGGCAGATCGTAGGTATTCCCAACTGGAGCTGACTGTGACAACTCGAAGTCTTTAGAAGATGATACGATGCCATGGTAAGTACTCTCTCTTAGGCTGTGATGTGTGTGTCAAATGATTTTAGACGGTTATTGAGACCCTTTGAGATTATATTAGATCATAGGGAATACCAAGAGACACCTCAACCCTCTTCCGGTTTTAGACTATAACCAAAACAAATGAATGTTTGAAACGCCTAACGTTTGAAAATGTTTGTAATGTTTTGGATTGGGTCTGTATAATGCATGTGATGTGTAGGAACGATCCACTGGGCTTTTGAGCTCACTCCCACTTTATTCTTCAGGTACATCTGGACATAGAGAATGGTAACTTACGTCAGGAGACTCACAGTTTAATTGGATGCCTCATTGGGGATGTTGTCCAGAATAGGAGACTTGGAGGTCATGTTTTATGTATTTTACTAGATTGTTTTAATATATTTACGTTGATTTTAATTTTAATTTATTTTATCTTTAAGTGACTTTTCTTGTTTAACAATTTTGGTTTTAATAATAATTTTTAAAGTTATTCCGCTACAGTATTTATGATTTATATTGAGAAATCTAGTGAATGTAATGAGAAATTATTTTGATTTTTTGTTTTGTATAGAACATCTATATAGACATTGACTTGAGAACTAATAGTTATGAACTAAATTTAAAAAAAAAGATTTGGATAGAATGGAAATTTTAAGTAGCATCCTGATTTTCAACGGGCGACGATCCGCACATGGGGTAAAATGTGAAAGGAGGTCCGGCTGAAAATTGGGGTGTTAAAGTACATGTCATTCGAATTGGTATACCTGTCATTCGAATTAGTATACTTGCAACATTCGCACGCTATTCACGTCCTTGAAATATATATACACCAATTATTCTAAAGTAATACTATTATTATACCAGATAGATAATCGAGCAAAAGTTACACATCATTAGAGTTTGTATACATGCATTATCGATATGTGATACAAAGATTATATTTGGAACGGATATTGCTTAATGATAATGTCATTCAAGTCTACATACTAGCATTAATCTTGCGATATTCACGTCGGTCAAATATGTATATAACGATTATTCGGATGTTATATGATTATGATACTAGAACAGATAATTAAGTACAGTTACACGTCATTCGAGTTTGTATTCATAAATTATCCGTTAGTTATACTGAGATTATACCAGGAACAGATATCGCTTATTGATAATGTCATTTAAGTTTGTATATTAGCATTATTCGCGAGATATTCACGTTTGTCAAATATGTATACAAGCGTTATTCTGATGTTATACGACTATCATACCAGAATAGATTTTACTCGATTACATGTCACTTGGTTGGTATACCCGCATTATTCTTTAATCATATTGGTCTGAAACAAAGAATAGATTATCACACTGCATTTTCGTCATTAAAGAATAGATCCACATTATTCATTAGTTATACCTATATTATACTATCGATATTGAAATGTTATCACGTTTATTTCGACATCATTCGAATTTTATTCTGATATCACTCGAAAATAAGTTTAACAATGTAGTCGATATAACAAATATCAAGGTTATACAATTGTTATTCACATGTCATACTAACATTAAACATGCTTTAACACAAATTACAGTTTTGAATTCTGATGCCATGTTATTCATACATTACTCAGATATTATACCTATGTTAAATAGACGATATTCTTACAATATTCTTGTATGATACCTATATACTATTGATAATTGCACACTAAATGCAAAGAATGTCATTTTTATTCAATCAATGACCACTTACAGATTGAACAATTGAGAAATTTATTAACAATATGAAAGAAAAATATATGAAAGAATGTCTATAGTTGTGGAACACTGTAATACCCCAAAATTTTGTCAAATAATTAAAGATAAATAAGTTTGAGGAAATTAAATGAAATAAGTCAAGTGAAAATTAATTTCAAAGATTTTAAGAAATTTTGGGTG
>JAJIYU010011201.1:0-15447 GCA_030144865.1 Tinospora cordifolia
TAATCAGACAAAAGTCATCATCTTGAAAAAATTGATCTTTGTAGGGCTGAGGCAAATGTAGGTTTTGTTGGTGCTTCTGTTCATTTCCACATCATGAAAAGAGTTCTTCAACCAAAGTCTAGATGAAAGTGGACAAGGGGTCTCCTATCAAAGTCGTTGGAAGTCGAGTATTTTTCCCCTTGTCCAACCATCCATAAAATCTTAAAGTTTGAGTTAGGAGACAACCCTTGATCCACTTGCACCGTCGATTTACAAAATCCTTCTTCGTCATTAGAAAATCTAGAAAACCCTACCTAACAAAGTTAGGCCTTCATAAAGTCCACTTTCAGTAACGTGCATTCTTCTTTTGACATTCCCCAATCATCATCAACTGTCTCATTTGTGTCAATTATCTGATGGTTATGATATCAACAATAGTGTGGCAGATAACCTTAGAGTCTTGGTGATAATTTCGTATAGGCTAGTTATAAGGCTAATCAGACAAAAGTCATCATCTTGAAAAAATTGATCTTTGTAGGGCTGAGGCAAATGTAGGTTTTGTTGGTGCTTCTGTTCATTTCCACATCATGAAAAGAGTTCTTCAATCGTAGCACATTCTCTTTCATAGTGTCCCAGTACCTCTTGCAAATAAGCATTGTCAAACCATTTGGGCCTGGGGCCTTTTCCCCCTCCCAACTAAATATATCCCTTGGATTATCTCCATGGAGAAAGGTCTGTCTAGTTATTGTTGATGATTCCTGAAGACGTTCCATTCGATACCCTCAATACCCAACATTTCTGTCCCTTTTTCAGTAAAATTAGAGCCAAAATGTTTCAATATCTGTTGTTGAATGTTTTTGATCCATTCTACAAACCAAGTTTTGTATTCATGCTCTGCAGATTGTGAGCATTTTATGAAAGAACCTAGAATTGGCATCACCCTCCTTTGCCACAATGTGTTGCACTGGTGTTCTCCTTTGTTTGAATTTCCAATTTTTGACAAATGAGAAGTTGGTAGTTGTGGTAGGGCCCCATTTGCTATTCTATCTGAAAAAAAAAAAGCAGATAAAAAGCATTTGTTGATGATTTTTTTTAAATAGTTTTTCAATATTGCTTAATTTGAAAACATAATCAATATCTTATAGATTTAAAAGGTGTCAGCATATGAGCCATCTATGTTTTTATTATTTATGTATCTATTTACGTATAAACTGCAACGATCATTCATGAAAGCCTAAATTACTTTTGCATAAACTAATTTTCTTTTGCTATTTAAATTTAGGGATGCTTTTGTTTACTCTTATGTTTACTTATTCCTATTCCTTTGTTCAATATCTTAATTATCTTTCCAATTTTACAGGGCCAAAGAATAGTGTTTATATGGGTATTGGCGTGCAGATATTGATTTTGCATTGACCTCTGTATGAGAAGATTGTAGAAGTCTGGCCACGGCTGTGTTTCTCTGCTGCTTGTTACAGCTTTCCATGTCCATGCTGGTCCTTCTTCATGATTGCTAGATCAGATCATTGGTTCAGTCTTTAAAATACAAATATTTATTATTTTACGTGATCAAAGACATTTATCATTTCCATGCTCTCAATTGAGGATGTTAGAGGTGGAGAGGGAACAATGCTTATGTTCTTATAGAATCATTATATTTGATAAGGAAAATGATGTTTTTGTTCTTATAATCACTGAGATCTTGCCTATTGTATTTTTAATAATTCTTTTGTGTCCATGAGCATTAGAAGATACATTTCTGTACTGTGCTATCATCATGAGATGTCTTATTTCCTTGAGTAAAACTAATCAAGTTGATGACATTGGGTAGCAGATTCAAGGGACCATTTTGGAACTTTGAAATTGATGAATCAGAATTCTAGCTATATGGTAGATCGGACTATGGAACTATATATTACCTGCCTGAGGGAATTTTTTTGGGTTTGCTAGCAATTGATCATGCCATTCACTACTAAGATTATTATATATTATGGCTAGTTGTATTGCTTTCCTTTGATTTCACATAGGAATTCATGAATAGCTTTTGCTGTTAGGAAAACTTACTATTCATTGAGCAAAGTTTAGATAATACTTTATAGGATACATTTACTAGATTTTGATACAAAGGACCCTCAGCATTCAATACTAAATATGGTGGGAACAACACAAATAGCTTTATTTACTGCAACCTTCTAGACAATAGAACCAAGCTCTACACATCAAGTAGCCGTTGGTTTCACACACATAGGAGGGTTTAGGTTTTCACATACTGGAGAATGGTGATCTCAGCCTATCCTGCAAAGAGTAAAAAGGGTAGGATAATTAGATATTGTACATTGAAGAGCTAGAGAATTTTTATTCTAAGAAAAAAAAATAATCGCTAAAGATGATTCTTCTTGATTTTAACAAAAACTAATGTAGGTTACTTGGAGCAATCAACAGAAGGAGAAACTGTGATGGGCAGGCTGATTCCGCAGTTTGCAGGTAATGCCTGAGCTGCAGCAACATTTGGATTCATTTTTTGTGCTGCAGATTTGATGCAACCACAAGCTGTTTTCTTGTCTGCTGATGTAGAAGCAGCTGCAGCTAGCTTGGATGCACCAGCACAACAAGGAGCCGGTGGTGGGCCATTGCCACTGACCAGGTATTTCACACACGGTTGCAAGTCCCTGATCACATCGCTGCAAGAAATTGCAGCCTCTAAACCAGAGGGAAGCAGCAGCAGAAGAAGCATCAGAGCCATAGTAGCAGTAAGTACAGTACCTGAGAGTTTTGCCATGGTGAAAAAAATGGGACGGAACCAAATTTAGCTTGCTCTTCATGTTGAGTCCTAATCTGGTTTTTTATAGTTAGATTTTTGGGGGTGAAGCTCTCAGATGCAAGAAAACTGGTAAAAACAATAAAAAAAGAAGAAACAGAAAGAAAAAGAAAACATGAAGGCATTGTGATTGAGTGCAAGAAATAGTTGATATGATTTCTTATTTTAGTTTTTTCCTCCTTGGTTTGTTGCATGCGAGTCCAGGGATTTGGTAAGAGTTTGTCAAAAATGCTGAAGTGCAGCAGAAGTAGCTTCGTGTCCATCCAGCAATTGTTGCACGTATTCTCTCAGTAAATATGGTATAACATAATTAAGAATCCACCATTGATGTCATAGAAAATTAGGGACAAAATCTGAAGAGGCTGGCAAATTGTGCTCATCTCAAATGAGTGTCTCACAAGCGGGGTATAGCTAATTCTCCCATAGACCGAAATAGGTTGCCCTTATTTATATATCTCATAAAAATGGGTTTTGGTTAATTGATTCAAGTTTGAAAACCTTAGATGGTGACACTGTAGAAAACTTCCCAGGGCCGCCAACAAGTGGAACGTTCAACTCCTAAGCAATAGTTTAATTTGGTTTTGTTCAGAAAAGATAAAAGGGAGGGGCTAAAGTAAGATATCATATTTTTAAATAGTGGAGGTTGATGGGTTTCTCGTTCTTTGTGAACATTTGTGTATGGTGGGCAATGTTGATGGATGGACAGAACATTCGTTGTATTGAGATTTCAAACTGCAGAAATCACTGGCCACAGCCTTGCAGAAGCAGTTCAAAACGTGCTGTAAAGAAAACATGTTATTGCAAGAAAAGGGTGACTAGTCAAGAAACCAGGGTATTCGCGCTAGGAAACTTGAAGTGTTCAAATGATAAACGTAAAGAAACATAAAACTCCATTTGGTTTGGAATTAAAATGGGAAAAGAAAGAAAATTCTTTGAGGTAAAAGTTTTTAACAATAATTTTTGAGAATTTTACTAGAGCAATCAACTATTTCTACAAAATAATGAGGCTCTGATTAACTTATGATCGAAATACAGTTCTCTACACAAGGAAATATGAAAGGCTTGTCTCATTCAAAAATTTCTGAGAGTAACATTTAAGTTTTTTTAATTAAAAAACATGTTAAATAAAATACTCAGAAGTCATTTTTTCAAGTTTTCTGATTTTTGTTGTTTTTGAATCGCAGACGAAACATAGGCTAAGTTACTTTCAGATTTTTGCTTCAATTCCAATCATCTTATGAAACACAAGCCCAATGTTAAAATATCTTTGATCCAATTTCAAGTTCCTTGTTTTAATTCAGAAAAGGCCTTAATTGGGCATTTCAACTTTCACATTCAACAGTTCTATAAAGCCCCTTTCTGCTGTTTTCTTGATTCATTTACAAATTCTTTGGGATTTGTGGCTCTACATCGGCCAAGCAGACAGATAACATAAAGCCAAAACACATGTTGCGCAAACATACCATTACACCATTTGCCTACACTCAAAACTTCATTTTTTTTTTCACTGTAAAAGATAGCCCAGAGGGATATCAAGTCATAAGCAACAGGCAAAATATTTCAGGAAGGTAGCCTTGAATTTTTTTGTTACTCCGGAGAGAGTGATAGCATATAAAAAAACTTCATTTTGCCAAAAATGAAGATAAGAGCTACAGAAATTCTGTAACAGAGGTTGGTTTATCAACAGGGTCAGGGAGGCCAAGCACTCAAATGCCTTTTTTCCTTCTCTGTTTCCTAACCCCTTAAAAAAATCAACATGTAATGTCCACGAGCTCCCATTAGTTATTAAAGCTTATCAAGCAAAATGCAGAAGGAAAAAAAATAAAAAAAAAACCTAAAAAATAATTTTGGAGTTTAGTCAAAACTAGCCTCAAGAAGCCGTAAAAAGCCATAATCTTATTGTGAGGTTTAGAGAAGATGATGATGAAAGACTTTGATCAAGAAATTTTCTTTTGAGCTGGAGCTCTATAACCCGATTCGTTTCTCTACCTTCTGGATTTGGTTCAAGAATATCCATGTCATCTGGAAAAAGTTCAACAATCAAAGATAGCAAGCATCAAACTACTGTTGTGAACTTGATAAAGTTTAACAGAAATAAATAAAGAAAATAGAAATATGATCCAGAGAGAAGAAAGAGTACCATGACATGGGGTGCAATTCTAACACAATAAACAGGGAAACCTGTATAGAATTTGAAGGGTCCTCCTGCTTTCAGTGTTTTCATGGCACAGTCCAGCGAACCGGTGTAAGGGTACTTTCCGTTTGCATCAGGTTGCATTTTCTGTATTTGGGTTTTCACATAGTCAAAGGGTAGACTGCAAGCTGAAGCGAAAAATCCCGATACAGCACTTGCCCCTTAAAATTGAAAAAAAAAAAAAGAAAAAGAAAAAGAAAAAAAAACAAAAACATTACAGAAGAGAATAGGGGAGAAAAATAAGAGAAAAATCTTAGTATATACAGAGGCCTACTTGATAACAAATCTCAACAAGAGCTATAATTCATTATAAGAAACACAACAAATCAGTAGAATATCTTCTGGATGCATGATCATTCCCTAGGATAAAGGGAATATATATTGTAATATTTACTTTTAATGAATACTAGTATAACAGTGTTAGGATTCATTGCAGCAACCAAAATACACTTGCCAATTACAACAGCCAGTGCAGAAAAACAATTTTTTTTCCAGACTATTTAGATTGCCAAAGATAACACAAAACAGGACCATGAAAAATGAAGTCACCCTCTCCAGTTTGACCAATCACAATAGAGAGATACATGTGGGCCAGTAAACGGGTATTAGAATTAACATTAAATTTAACTATACAACCGTACAATCTAATTAACATTTAATAATATACTCATTTTGACATTAAATCATCATCCTACATTGCATTAGAGCGTTATCACATTATAAGGCTCATGATTCAAGAATTAATTATCAATATATTTATCTTCTTCATTGAATAAATTTTACATATATTTTAAAAAGAAGCTTATTGGTTTTCCAATGACAAGCACAATACAGCTCATCACTATTTAATTTCTTATAGCATGAAAATTGTAATAATTGTTAAAAAAAGTTACACAAGGGATTAGTCATATTGAGCATTAAAAGCCTTAAGATAATTAATTTGGAGAGTAACCACTCCACTCAGTTTCATGACATGTGGCTCATGCTACCCATTCATCACTGAAGCAGGCATTCTGAGTATCCATGGCGCAACTATTGGTTAAGATGGAAGGAAGAAGAATTCCAAGGACATATGGCACATGTAGAGACATTCTCATGGCATATCATCATTTTACAATGTATCTCAAGAATAATTCAAGGAATAAGTTAAAACTTGTCAAAAACCCACTGGAAGTGAAATGAACCAGCAGTCTTCCCAAGAATTTGACACTTCATTTTCTTTCTAAACTCATGTCTATTTCTTTTTATTATACATGGTTTTGCTTTCACCAAAAAGAAAAAGAAAACTGAAAAAAAAAACCTCATTGTTGACTATTCTAGCATCAAAGGATAGATAAACTAAAACCGATCTCCACTTTCAGTCAAGAACAAGTTAGACAAAAATATTAAATAAAATGCAGAAGACTCTATTTTCCTTTATTGATTTAATGGTATCTAAGAGTCTTCTTTTATAAAGATTACACATTGATGGGAAGAAGCCAAAAAACTAGAATGTTCATAAAATAGAAGGAACTGCAAAAAGAAAGTAACCAAATGAGAAAAGACTTCCTCAAATGCAAAAAGCACTAAAATGTGAAATCTAGCCCTGAGGCCGCGGAGAATGGTATTGAAAAATACCCCTATTAACTTGATCTTATGTGAGTTCACAAGTACTTGATGAGATCTACAAAAATGTTGTTTTCAATATTTCGTTTTATCTAATACCTGCATGATGTAGATCAATCAGCAGCTCAATGAAGTGTCCAAAAAGCCTTAAACACTAGAAAATAGAATCTTCTCAGAAGATACAGTTCAAGTAAAATATTAAAAAGCAACTAGAAAACTAAAAGAACTTGAACAGAAAAGTCAAAAGAGAATCATGGAATAATAATTCTAACAGAAATCTGAACTGAAGATGATGCTGAGTAAGTAAAATTGATTCATGATTCTTACCAACTACAGTACTGGCTTCACCAAAACCAAGTGAATCCTTGAAGAACTCAACAGACTGATCATAAGATGCAAGCATTCCCATGTTCAATGCCATTGCCCTCACTACAGTTGGGCCCGCACCCTTCCATAGTGCAAGCACCCCTTCGTCAGCAGCAATACGATATAGTGCATGGAATGCATTTGTATAGTTCCGGCGTTGTGCAGCAGGTAAAGTGGCATCAGCCTGCATTCGGATTAGTGCTAAATCTGCTGGACTACCAACACAAGCTCCAATTGCTCCAGCAGTAAGCCCACAAAGAGCTTTCTGATACAGGGGCAGGGGTTTCCCATCATTTGCTGCAACTGCTTTATTTGTCAATATCCTGAATAGGATAAAACATATATTAATTTGGCACCCAACCGCTCCAATTGAAATTCAGTTTAGTCAAAATTGAACAATAGAAGCAGTGTATTATGTTACATACAAAGACAGTTTAGTCAAATTTGAACGTGATTGAGTGATTCTTCCTAGTGTGGGACAAACCCACTAAAGTAAGGAAGTTTTAGACTTATGGGGATTATCTGGCAGAAACGGAAGTGGAAAAAGCCAAGTTCTTGTAATTGAGTTGCTTGTAGACTCGGTGTACACTGCATCCCCTTATGGGAGGAGGCTAAATGGATTGCTAGCTTTAAACATAGTTAGATTTTTCTATTTCAGAGGTATGTAGGAATTGGGCCGGATGCTTGTATTCATTATTGCTTCATTTGCCTTTGAGTTGATTCCTGATGCTTGTCCTGTCTGTTTTTGCTCCATATTTGATATTGAATAGAATATATTATGTGGTTTGCCCTTGAAAGATAAAATTTAAATATATATATATATATATATATATATATATACATATATATAGAGAGAGAGAGAGAGAGAGAGAGAGAGAGAGAGAGAGAGAGAGAGAGAGAGGAGGAAAAAGGAAAAGCATTTCAAAACTTAAAATACTGCCTTTATTCAACGGAACAATCCGCTTATCTATCTAATACTTGGACAAGTGCATGCGTGAAGAGAGAGAAAGGAAAAGAAAAAAGCATTTCAAAAATTAACAAGAGATTATTGTTTAACCACGACAAGCTCAAATCACTAACTAGAATCATATGGCATTCCTGATTTCTTGTTTGAGGTCGGAGGGAGCAGAGTATTGGGAATGAAAACAGCTAGAGATGATAAAGTATAAACCCAAAGCATCTGATCTGCTTTTTAGCTGGCATTTTTTGAACATTGACAGAAGGCAAAAGTACTATTAGACTGGAATTTCTAATGCTATAACCATGGATAACAAAGTGTCAGTACATCACTTTTAGTCTCACCTAAAGGATCCAAGTCGAGCTGTAGTATATGTAGCTTGCCTCAGAAGTCCAGCTGATAGTCCCTGTTCCAGAGTAACAACATTAGACAAAATAACATACTACCAAAGAACAATGACAATAAGCTGCTGGACACAAAAGAATTTAATATTAGGATTAGGACTGCCTGCATAAGTTTCATAACAATTTAGTAACTAGAAGTCTAATGGCATAATGTCACAAGGAAAAACTAGCTATGGCATTGATAAATAGTGGTCGGTCATCATAACAGAGATAGGTATCTAAGGTTTTATTTATTTACTCATCTTTTTATATTTTGGAGCCAGTGGATGGAAATGAAGAGGAGGGGTTGGGGTGTGTGTGTGTTGTTGGTCCAGAGCATGACCAACAGCAATCACACATCTCCGGTGCCTAAATTTAACACGTATAATACCTATCAACCTCATTTGTATAATATGATATAATATTTGCTTCTTCTCAAGAGAGAAAAGAAAAACAACTATTTTGAGCAGTGGTGAGGCAGGGTGAGAAACATTTATTTGCTGTGTTCATGCACTTTTTTTCAACTTGCTTTAATAATAAAAATTCCAGTTTCCACTGATTAAAAAAATAATAAAAACTGATGGTGGTGATGACTTACAAAGGGGGAAATAAAAATAATTAAAATTAACTATGGTAGGAAAGAAGTTATACTAGGTTAAGGTAGAGGGTGGGTACGGAATCAGAATTAACACGAACAATTGTTCAAAAAAGTTATGCACACCAAAAAAGAAAAAAACATCTTAGAAGTTTGAAATTGTATGCTTGATCAAGAAAGATAATTTATTAAGGGAAGTCACTCGAAAAATGTAAGGGATCTCAACAAATCTATTTCAATGTTAATGAGAGTTAAAAGTAGATCCTATTGAATGAGTTTGAAATCCATAGCAGATCTAGTAATGCCATTAATTAGGTGCTGAAATGTAAGTGATCCATAAGGATTTTCAAAGCATTTGAATTTTGAATCGGTTGCACCCACATCAGCAAAATAATTTTCAAAATTAAAAATATAAATAAAATAAAATTGAATTTTAAGCAAATCAGAAATGCTGAAAATTGAATGCTATTTCAATCATAGTCACAATTTTCAGACCTAGACAAGGAAACGGGTGTCAAGAAAAACACAAGTAAGGAACTGATGTCAAGAAACAACTAAATGTATTATAACTATCGACTTGGCCAGCGGAGGAGTGGAGTGGAGTGGAGTGAAATAAGCAAATTTATGTAGCCAACTCCATATGTAAGCTCAGACAAGGAAGGCCTTTTGAGTTAGGTTCAAATTAGACGTAAAAGAGGGATCTTAATTGAATCTAACCAAATCTCATGCAATGTCTTGGATCAGGGAGCCCCACGATCTACTTCATAACACTCACTAAACTATCCAAATCTTACCGGCATAAATATGCAGAATCTTAATTGGAATGCCAGACAGAAAGATCTACAAGTAAATCCAAATCAAATTTTCCAACATTAATCAATGGAGAAAAAAAAAAACAACAAACCTTGTAGAAAGCTCCGAAACCCTCGTTTTTGAGCATATTCTTGGTGACCTGAGCGGCTGATCCCTGGCCTAACTGAATTCTAACCTGAAAAGAAAAGAATAGAAAAAAAAAAAAAAGCAGGTCAAAACACACACTACACTGTCCAACTTGTCAACCCTTTCTCCAATTTCAGCAAAGACTCACGAAATAAAAGGAAAAAGGAAAAAAAAAACGATCTTTTCACCTAAAAAACAAAGACAGACCAATTATCAGAGTAAAGATCTAGGGATATCCAAAAAGATCCAAACTTTTCAGTAGAAACCAGAAATCCACCAATACCAAGTACGGAAATACCTCGATTGACGAACTAATTCGATAAATCCAGCCAGAAAACCCCAATTCATGAACTTAAGAAAAAGAAAAAAAAAAAAACTTGAGAGTACCTTAATCATGTCCACTGGCTGGATAACGCAAGTGGCGAGCATGCCAGAGAGGCCGCCGTTAACGAAGGGCTTGACGGCCGGCCAAACGACGGCGGGTTGCGCTTTCTGCTCTCCCATTCCTCCGGTCTTTTGATCGGATTGATAACTTCTGGGAAGAATTAGAGAGGAAGAGAAACGCAGGCGAAACAAACAAGATTTGTAGCTCTTAAAAAAAAAACCCTCAGTTGAAGCAGCTACCACCAAACTTAAAAAGAAACAGTGGTTTCTTTAGGTTTGTCTCTTGTGCCCCGGACTTTGAATAAAATTACGAAAATAGAACCACCAGAAATATTTTTGTATTTATTTTTGTTGGTCACCTATTTTATTTCCATTAATACTATATTTAGCTGATTGATTTTCCATGGCATCTTGTTTTACTTTGAGGGTATCGATTTTCTCATTGATAAAAGTAGGAGAAGTGCCCTTAACACTAAGGGCAACTTCAATGCGTGTTTATTAATGCTGAGGTGGCGTTCAATTGAGCGCCAATAAATGCGCCTAGGCATTGAGCGTTCGGTCTGTATCGAGTGCTCAACGCCCTTTTTCTTTTTTTTTTTTAATTTTTTTAGTGGTTAATGTGACAGCTTGCCCATCTGCTCGGTGTAGACCGAGCAAATGGACATTGGAGATGCCCTAAGCTCTTAAACTTCCGATGAATAAGATTTACAAATGAATCATGTGGTTTAGCCCAAATTGGATAATTTGACAATGTTAATATCATTCTTAGCTTAGTTAATATCAATGGTGGAATTCCCAAGCGTATAGTTTTACAAAAAAGTTCAAAACAAGATAATCCATTTTTCTCATTTATATTATATGACCGAGAAATATTTTTTTTCATTTTATGTTTATGGAGTCGAGTAGTCGAGACAATTTTTTGAAATTCTATTTATTCTAGAGGGCCCTCACTTATAATTTATTCATTCTTCACCAGAAACGATTTAAATTTTTTGCAAGGCTTCTTTGTTAAAATGTTTTAAATGAGGCAATGATTTGGGAACCCTTTCAGAAGCTATTAATCAAGTTACGAACTATCCACACGTTTTAGTAAAGCTTTGCTTGATGAACTAAAAGATGTTTTTAAAAGGGCTGAAATTTCAGTCTTATAAATTATTTTCATCCTCAGGTTCAGTGTCCTTTGTAGGCTCAAAACTTTTTATAGTAATATATTTTTTTTAAAACCTTTTTTATATAGAAAATATATAAATTAAAAGCAACTAATTCTAAAATTGAGGATCACACATTCTTTATTTATTTATTTTCTTTTATATTAAAATTTCATATATATTACACATATTTTTAAATATATGTATATTTGTAGAATATTAAAAAAAAAAAGTGTCAATATCATGAGGCACCAGCATTGCTGAACAGAAAATGTAAATAACGACGATTCAGATAAAGAGCATTTGTGGCGTGCACTGCACAAGGGCCATGGCGAACAAACCAAGCGACTTGAAATTCCTATCCTGACCTTCCACTTCAATAAAAATTACCAGAAAAAACCCATCTTGGAGTTGTCGCTTAGTTACGGCGGTTCGTTCGCTGTGTAAATAAATAAATAAATAAATAAATCTCAATGCCGAAATTGTGGGCCCCGAAGAAAAGTTTATTCTGAGGAAATAAGTGGATCAAAACATCGGTTCAGATACTAAGGTGTATCAGAACGCCACGTGGCAAGTTTGCGCACACTTTTAAGTGGTGGCCTGAATCTGGACGCTAGATTAACAGATGGCACTTCTCTATTGGATGGTTATGCATGCATCTGGTGTGCCACGAAGTCGCTAACAATTCACGTGCTTGTAGTAAACTCACGTGATGCCATGAAATTAGTTTAAAACATTAGGTAATTAAGAAACCTGCCTCTCAATTTATATAAAATTGGAGATATTAACAAAGTAATTACAGTAGTCCTATTTCTTATACCATTAAAATATTTATAATTATTAAACAAATGAACGATGAAAATATAAATTTATATCTTTAAGGTAAAATGCTTTCATACTTTCTTATTAAAAAAAATAGTAATGAAAATTAAAAAAAAAATATTGTAAGATTATCTTTTGATTGCTTTTTTATTTTTATTTTTAAATTTATATTTAAAGAAGTTGAGTAGAACATCTTAAGTTATATTTTAAAAGTTGAACAGCCATCACTGAAAACCATTAGGGTCTCCTACAAAAATTTGTAAGTGTTCAGATTTCTCAGCCATTTTTCTTTTCTCTATTTTTTGCTTCTTTTGGTAGCTCCTAGTTTTGAAGTTTGTCTGAATTTGTGCCAATTTTTTTTTTTCTTTTTGCTATTTGAGTCAATTGTTTGCCCAGCCATTGTGGCATTTTAGGTGTTTTGCTGTTAGTTTTCCTTTGGTTATTTTGTTCCATATAATGAAATCTTTATTGTTTTAATGGTGTGAGAATCATAATTTAAAAATTTGACGAGTTTTGGTAAAATAATTAAAATTACTTCAATAATTTAGATAGTTGCAGTAAAGTTTACCTATAATTATAAAATTATAAAATTTTGTTAAAATATTCAAAAAACTTAACAAAATTCGCCCAAAATTTAAGTTTCAATGATTCTTTCTTATAATAAAAAATTACAAAAAAAATTGTAGAAAGAGACTTTTTATGGTAGAATTTCTATGCCGCACAAAAATTTTAGAAATTATGAAAAAAAAAACTATCTTTATAAATAAAGAAAATTGAAGACAAGATATGTGCACATAATAAGTAGTGATTTAAGAGAAAAAAGAACGAACATCAACCTAGAAGAACAATAGTAGAGAGAAAAAAAAAACGAGAATATGTTGAAAGCTTGAGAGGACAAGCATTGAGAGAAGAAAAAGAAACGAGAAACTTTTCTAGTAATTGGTATTGAAGATCAAAATTGCTTGCACTTGCACCGATTAGCGAAGTAGTGTCCAGTTGAGCTAGGGTTAACATTTGTGCAACTATTAGATTTTTTATAATAATTTTAAGTTAACATACACGATGTGCATTAAACATTATTAATGTTAAAATGCACGTTCAAATATATATATATATATATTAATTTATGTTCATTTTTATCATTTTTCATAGAAAATTATGGATATTTTAGTATTTATATAGACTTTTTTTTTGAATTTTTTAAAGTCTTAGAATTAATTCTAATTTTTAAAAGTCAAAATTTAAAGTGAAGTCAAATTTTCATTCTTTGATAGGAATATATCAGATTATTGGACTTTTGTCTGTGTTTGAAAATTTCAACTCCTTGTTGTTAGGACATAGTTTTATTGTTAATAAAGTTTTTCTCCCTTTTGTCTTTGAACTTATATCCTACTTTTTTATAAGGTTCAAAATTTTCAATGTAATAATGGAGGCTTTGACCATAAAAAAAAAAAAAAAAGAGGCTTGATTTGGCAGAATTAAACAATAGCTTTTTAACATCTAATTTTTAAAAAACCTACGTCTAGAAAATTATTAAAAAAAAGTCGAATTAAATATTTTTGCTTTCAATTTTTGTCTTTTTAATCCATTATTTTATGTATGCATTTATTTATTTGTATCAAACCAAATGTAACTATTCTTTCTCTAGATAACATGTGAATTATGTGGAAAGTGTGCCTGAGATTATGGGTAGATGAATCATGGAATGCAAGATTTAAAGGTTCAAAGAGGAGTGGAATGAGAAAAAATTTTCAAGAAATATGGTTGGGAAGCCATTTTTGTAACATGAAATGAGGCAGGTGTTGAATAATAATAGACAGTTGACCAAATTTGACTTAGTCCTGATCCTGTTTGACCCGACCACCTTGAACCCGATTTCAAGTCAAATCAGACAATTAGCTAACGCTGTTGTAACTTGGCAAGGCTCCTATTAACTTTTGCTTGGTATTTCAAGGTTAAAAAAAAAAAAAAAAACAGAAGAAGAGAAAAAAAAAAACCTTCAACACCTTTTCATTGCAATTTGTTTAATTTTGGTGGGCAAAATGGAGAGAATTGGTAAAGACAAAGTATGAAGGCACTTGAGGTTTAAAGATCTTAAATGTTTTTAATTTTACTTTGTTAGCGAAGCAAATGTGAAAATTTTATATAAAATCGAAATCGATATTAATTAATTAGCTCAATTAGTCAAAGAGAATTATACAATGCAACTTCAACTTTTTTTTTTTTTTTTTTTTTTTAAGCATAGCTTGGTTGTCAATCGTCATGAGGTGGAGGAGTATACCTCAAAGAAGGAAATTACTCAAGTTTGGTTGATGGTTCAAACGATTATTCATACGATGCAATTGTTAGATTCTTAGACATTGAAGTTTTCTCTAATGAAAATAGATTTCCTAAGAATCAAGCACCTTGAAGTTCATTACGGCCTTCGTAATGCACATTTTCTTTTCATGCCATTGAGGTTTGAGAAAAAAAAGAAGAAGGAAAAAGCCACTGATACATGCCTTACCCTAATTAAGACAAATGACTAAGTTTTTGTGAGTTTCAAAACCTTAAGCTGTATTAGAAGAATTCGGTGTTTTCTAAAATCAAGCTTTTAAAATTAGTGAATAAACTCAAATTATCCATTCATGAGGGTATCAAATACCACAAAAAAAAAAAGTAAAATTGTTAAATCTTTGAAATATTAAGATAAGGTAGCTCTATGTTTTGCGGTTTTTACCTCGTTAGTTAAAATTTATTAAATTAGGTTTATTAGACTTAATTTATTAGAAAGCAAAATAAAAACTCATTTATCTTATTCACTCGATAAGTCTGATCTCAATTAACCCAATGACTTAATAAGCTCAATTATACTAAATATGTAGACTTGACTTATTTAAATTAATTTAAATCCCATGAATCTAATTAGCCAACCTGGTAGAAATTCAAAAAATGAGCCAATTAATCAAACTTAAATAAGATCCATAAATTCTTTTAATTGACAACATACTAAAGATAAGTATGTATAGAGTATTGCTATCGGCATCCCAATTTTTACTAAATAAACCATAGTGCATAAAATATTTTCATTTTCGTTAATGTCCACTATTGAAATTATAAAGCATCTCCAGTTAATTCTTTTGCCCCCTCTCCTTCGATGATGACTCCCCAACGATCCTATGATCACCTTGAAAACACTCAGCGTTGTGAAAATTATGAGTTGTTTATTTAGTTTATAATATTTATATTGCAAGATGTTCATTGAAATTTGTAAAAA
>JAJIYU010011202.1:0-15469 GCA_030144865.1 Tinospora cordifolia
TTTAACAGCAGTGCTGTGGAGAATTAGGGAGGGTTTATAATTAGCTTGGAACTTTAATTTTTTTAAGTGATTCTTGAATCAGATTGTCTCAGTGCAATTAACTAGTTATAGTTAGAAGATTAGAAATTCTATCCTCATGATTGTCAAACTCTTATTACTTGCCAATGGTAGATTCAATTGTGTCATATCTGTCGAGAGAGAAATCAATATACAGATTATCTTACAAATTTGACGATCACTTATAGATCGTCCTCCAAATTCTTGCTTATTCACCAAAGGGCTTGTTTTACTTTCTTGTTACATATGCTTTCAGTGTTGTGTTTTTGTAACCTTAATGGCTGAGTTATTCCATTGTTAACCAAAAAAAAACTATTATTATTAAAAATAATTCATGACGCCTAGACACAGATGACTCTCAAATGTTGCATAATGTACATTTGATGAGGACGTTGAATCAAATTGAACATAGTGTGGTTATTATTATTATTATTATTATTATTATTATTATTATTATAGGTAAGTATGTAGTAAAAGTTAGTATTTAGAACACGTTTTCTTATGGGAAATAGGCGTTGTTGATTGATTAGAATGTTGCTAAATTTAGTTTATTAAAATTATAAGTGTACTTTAACTTTTTACACTTTAATTTAATAAAAAAATAGTTTCTGATAATACTATTGTGTAAATTGACTTAAGTGCGTCTCTTTTAAAATAATCGTATAACCCAATTTTAAATCATATATACAGTATACACCCTAATTTAACTATTCATCATCAAAGGAGACATTTTTTTTATATAATTTCAAAATATTAAACTCTATACTTTTCAGTAAAAAGGAACAAATAAAGTGGGTAAATTTTATATATTTTTAAACAAATATCTCTCAAATAAACATTTTGTACGTTTAGTCAAATATTTTTAGGTAAATTTTTTATATTTTTCTTTCTTTCTTTCTTTCTTTTTTTAATTTTTTTTAATTTTTTTAACTTTTTTTTTCTTTGTTTTCATTTTTCTTTTCAATCTTGATGAACCGGTCACACATGGTGACCCTATACACTAGGATTGAAAAGTTAGTTATGTGTGGTTGACCTTTTCAGGATGGACAGATAAAAATAAAAACAAATAAATAGTACTTGTCTGGATGATAGAGTGAGAGATTGAAACAAGTTGGCAGAAAAAAAGGGTTTGAAGAGAAAAAGTGAGAAAGAGAGAGTACTAGGTGAACTGTATTGGTAGAGATTATTTAAGGATATTTTCGATAATTTATAATATTTTTTTTTTGATATACCGTTAACACAAATTCATCATAAAAAGCTTTTAGTAATAATTTAACAGGCTTATAATTTTATGGCATAATATTTAGGAAAAAACATATTTCTAGAAAAAAATTAGAAATAATTATACAAATATCGGTACTTTTATTTTTATACATATATCACAACTTAATATTAAAAATACTGAAAACTATTAATGAACAACTATTGGTAAATTGTTGTTATAATGTTAGTATAATATTTAACTTATAAGCAATGATATAACATTAGTATAGAGCTGATACAATATTAATATAATATTTAGCTTCTAAACGATGGTATAACTTTAGCATACAATCGATATATACTAGCATAACATTTACTATATACTATTCTATAATAAATAGTACAATGTCTGTATGTTGTTGGTATATACTAAAAAAATTAAGTATACTAGATATATATATTAGTATAACGTTGGTATATTATTAGTATATAATAAAAAAAGTTAAATATACTGAACTTATATATTGGTATGACATCGATATATTGTTAGTGTACAACAAAAAAAATTAGGTATACTAAACATATATATTAGTATAACATCGGTATATTGTTAGTATACAATAAAAAAATTAGGTATACTAAACATATATATGGGAATAATATCGGTATATATATATATATGGTATAACGTTGGTATACTGTTGATATGTTGTTGGTATACAATGAAAAAAAAAACTTAATTTCTGGTTGTAAATTTATGTAGTATAGTTAATAATTTTGTTTTCTTCGTTTCTTCTTTAAAATAAAAAATGATCATGGCAACTTGATCAATCACGGACAAATCATATTACACCAAATCAAAAACAAAATTAGATCCCCGTGAGGAAGAAACTAGACAAACCATAAACATTGAACAAAATTGAAATCTGATAGTCAAAAATCCTCAACAACCATCCAAAAAAACAATCGTCAAAAGCCACAAACACGGAATTGTTTCGTTTAAGAATCAGTCATGGTTAGGGTTTTCTAGTGGCGGTTGTGAGCAGGTAAGAAGATGAAGAAGACGAAGTGGTAGTGATGAGCAGAGGGACGAGCAACAGCTTCCGCGAACAACAACAAATCGAGGGTTGAGAACAAGGGTTGAGCAGCAACAGAAGAACAACGCATGCGGGACGGTGACAAGCATGTGCGATAGGTGCATGCAATAGGGGTCGAGAAGCAGTAGACGAACAACAGCAAGTGTAAACAAAGCAGTAGCGACGGCGCAAGCACAACTAATAGCAGTAGCAATAGAAGGCGTCAGCCGTGAGGGTTAGTAGGTGTAAACAAAGGGCGGTGACACAAAACAATAGCAGTGGTGATGGTGAACGGTCACGAAGAGCAGTAGCAATGGTGTTTGTGTAGCAATAACTGTGGAACAGACAACACTTGCGATGGTGAGGAAAAATTAGAACAGTAGCAGTTGCAGTGGCGATGGGCCAATGAGATAGCAGTGATAATTTATCCCTGGAGCGAGCATTCCAACGACTCTAAGGTTTACTACTTCCCACAAGGTCAATGCCGCTAAGATCCGTCTTAAACAATTGATCTATCCGTTGTTGTGAAAAGTAAGAGTTTGGATTTAGAAGGGAAGGGCGATGAAACGAACATACAAGTGTTGAGGAAGAAGAAACGAAACTATTCTGGTATAATTGAAAATATTTCAAATTATATGATATTACTGAAACTTTTTGAAAAACTAATATATATTGTTGTGATTATATTTTTTTTCCACACATTTTCCATAAAATTTTCTAATATTTAAATGCACGCCAAAATTACAATCCATGAAACCTGGAAGATCACTCTCTAACTATTGCATTATGTGGCATTTGATGAAGGCCTTGAACAAAACTGAATAAGTATGAATTTAATTCATTAATTAAAACCAAAAACTATTGGCCCGCCTACCATCCACACCACAATAAACGAAGTTTTCCAAAAAAACCTACTAGTAGAGGAAAAACCTTGGGGATAATAAACATAAAGCTAAAGAGAGAGCAATATATATATAAAACTTTGGTGTATAATCCTACATAATCTCGAATGTTATCCATTTTGATATGTGGGCCAAATGATACAATATAAGCAACAGTTCATAAATTTATAGAGATATAGACCGGTATATAGTTATCATGCTTACATATTCATCATTTGAGTCTCCAACAATTATTTTAATAATTACATATACACTTTGACCTATGGACGAATATGTGAATATACATTTCATGCTTGTTTGAGTAATAGTAGTGGAATTATTCAATGTTATGCTAATAGCATCTCCAACTAGCTCCAAAATGACGTTAGTTGAGTGCCTTTTGGCACAGGGTTATCTCCAACCCTATGCTAAAACCAACACCAAGAAATGGCACTGGTAAGTTTGTTATTTATCTATTTATTAATATTTTTTATAAATATAAATATAATAAAAATTAAACAAATTTTAATTATATTTATTTAATTTAATTTAATATCATATCTTTTTTTACTAATTTCAATATTAACTCAAATTAAAATTTTAATTATTTAAAATTTGTTCAGTTATTTTTAATTTATTTTTGCTATTATTATTTATTTTTACTATTTTATACTTAATTTTTGCAATGCATTATTTGTTTGAGTTAGATAAAAATCTAAATTGTATGTAATAGTTAATTCATTACTAATGATCTACTGAGTAATTAATAATTATTTAAATTTTGTAGTGCACTTTTATTATTTATTAATTAATAAATAATAAAATGTAATATTGAGTAAATATGTGAAATAAAATTCATGTATAAAAATATATATTTTTGAAAAATAATAGAAAAGAATATGAAAAAAGATAAAAAAGGATATTCGGAGAATATTTTTTTCGAATAAAAAATGGAGTAAATAGGTTGGAAAAGAAATTACTATTTGGTGTTGCAATAACTTCAAAATTGAGTAAAAATGGAATAATGAGGTAGAGATGACTGAAGAATAGTTAGGATTTCTAGAAAAGGATGCTATTTGGTTAATGAGAAATAAAAAAAAGAATATCGAAAATTCGAGTGGTTGAAGTTAAACTAGCTACTTTTGAAATAATAAAAAGAAAAGCAACAACTGGAATGAGAGCGTTAGAGTTAAAAAGGAGATTCCTTACTTCTTTGTCTCATTTAAAATAATGCATGGGACTTTTACCTTGCACGACTCCTAAGTGATGGAAGAAAGAACTCACATTCTTTCTTTTTTGATCACCTTTCTTGTGTGTGTGTAAGACAAAATTCATTCGATTTCTAAAATGAATTACTTATCTCTAATCCTTAACTTTTCTTCATCAAAAATTGTAAATGAATAACTTTTCAATGTTTTCAACCTTAATTCTATAGGATCAAGTTAGAAAGATTAAAAAATATAACTATTTAATTTAATTTATTCTCAAAAATTATGAGATGATCATCTTAGGGTGATCTCTTTCTAAACGGATTTTTTCATGTGGAAAAAGTGTTATACATGTGTGTGTTCAAGGAAAAGAAAAGGGTAAAGTAATGCCTCTAGTTTGACTAAAGTAATTTTGACTATTCCAAACCCAAATGAGCGAATCACCAGTGTCACATACAGCTAGAGGGGTACCATGGTGCTCTATTTAAGGCCTTTTTCAGAAAAATATCTATAAAAACAAGTCTTTTTTCTTTTTCCTTAAAAAAAAATCATCGTACGCCCTTGCTTTATTTTCAAAAATGATTTTTAGAGATTGAGTGTCGACCCGTTTAAAATAAAATTTTCAGTAAAAAGTTTCATAATTTTTAGATTTGAAATAGAGATCTTAATTTAATGATCCTAATGAAATTAAACATTTTACTTTATAATTTCTCTTTACTCTATTTCACAATTTATAAAGCATTAAAATGATTACAACATTTTTATTTTGTCTGAACTCTAATTTGACTAATTCAATATACTTAAAAAAGGAGACAAAATATTTTTAATACACATTAAATCAATTCAAATTAGAGTTCAAATGAAAAAGCTATAACTATCTCGAACACCTACCTACCAAACAAAAGGAGGGGTAGATGGGAAGAAAAACATAAACAAAGGAGAAATTCAGCAACCTAAGAAGTTTATTGACCAATAAAAGGGATTATCAATGAGAGTCGTAGGGAACTGATCATTGACCAATGGAAGAAAAGAAAGAAACTCTGAATTAATGAACTAGTACCAAGCTCCTGAAGAATCAGCAAATCTGATTATAAGATGAATTATATTTCCTATACATTTCTCTCATGAGAACATCGAGTGTCTTTGTCATTCCCTGGAAAACAAAAGAAGCAAGATCCAAGTGTCTGTCTCATTACAATCACCATAGGAGCGTTCGTCTGACATCTGAACCATGTCCGAGACTTATATCATGTTTCTTTGTTGAGCAAAAGAACCCATTCCTCTCCATTCACCACGAATTTACCAGCCTTCAAATTAAATGTTTAGTGACCAGTGAGAGATCCCTGCCATGTCCTCTCACATATTAAACTTAAGAACACATCATTTCATGCTCAGAAAACAAGAAAGAATGAAATTCAATCTATAACTACCAGATTGAAGCTTGATCTGTCAGAACTCAGTATACAACTTTTACTCATTTCGTCATATGAACAATAACATCCCTTTCCAAGCCGTCAAGAATCAAGATCAATCAAAATTCTCATTTCTTTCTTTCCTTTTCATGTATATCTTTTTTTTCTTATAATTTCCCTCCTTACAATGCAAACCATCGTCAGCTGTTTTCCCAGGAATACCATCCCGACGCTTTTCTTCGATGCCTTTTTCAGTGCAATTTCAAGACACAGGAGGAATAGACACAAGGATAATTCAATCAATTTTCACAATTCAAACTAGGAAAAAGGACGAGGGAACATAAATTTAAAACTAAACTAGTACAAATGCCATAACAAAAATATTGTTTACCAGAGACATTAAGGTTTCATTTATGCAGGAAAAACCCGTAAGTATCCATATAACTACAGCTATTTCCATGGAAAACAAATCAGACGCGAGATAAATGGAGTAAACAATGTATAAACTTAAAATTTTGCAGTATAGAAATAGAATGAGCAAGTTCACTGGTACCATTCAATCTCATCTGTATAAAGGGATAAATCAACTGGACAACCGTTTAGAATCATTCCAAAAGTACAGTGGAAAGCAGTCAAAGAAGCTCAGTGGGAAAAATAGATAAGAATGATAAAGAAAGAAACCTTTTAAAGGCCAATCCAGCAAGCAAAACTAAGCAGAATTTACAACAGGTATCCATGTGGAGAAACCACAGCGAGCGGGGAAAAAAATTGAACAAGTGGGTTCCTCCACAAGTAAAACTGCACCTACCACACAAATTTCCCAGATCATCCCACAAAGGCCTTTCACACATTCAAGTGATTGCATGCTTTAAATTCTTACCAGAAGGTTCTCATCGTCCTTCGTGCAGATCTTCTGAGAATACTGCTGTTCGAGATATATTGTCAGTGTCAAAAGCGCTTAGGCCAGAGAAAGGACCAGAGGAGAACATTGATGAGGTCCCATCTGACTCATAAGTTGTGGAGGACTGCCTGAGGTTGGGGCGAGTGTTGGAGGTCGTTAACATGGAATCCTGGTACTCTGCAGTGCGCTGCACCATTTTTAGGGATTGCACCACTTCTCCCATTGTAGGCCGCTGGTTTGCCTCAGGGGCAACACAAGCTGCTGCTATCGTACAAACACGTACAAAGTCATCCTTAGGATATTTGCCTGCAAACCTAGGATCAGCTAGTTCCTCCAACCGATCCTTATCTCTAAGAATTGGCCTGGCCTGAAAGCAAAAGAATTTTTTTTGTCAATAAATAAATATAAAATCCCCATATTATAAGGTATTATATATCCATTACATAAGTGAAATACTTATATAATACGAATTTTCAGTTGACAATAGTACAAGTGAGCTATGAAAGCATTTTTACAAGCAAGAGAAAAAGAATACTGAGACAAAATCAATAACATAAGTGATACTGACAAATCTGATTCAGAATTTCTAACATACAAAGAGAGAGAGAGAGAGAGAGAGAGAGAGAGAGAGAGAAAGAGAGAGAGAGAGAGAATATTAAGCATACGGTCTTTAACAGTGGAAGAATAACTGCATGTGGAGGCAATGCGCGGAAGGTGTCCCAGTTAGACGTTGCATGGTTCTAGGCATATAGCATAATTAAATGTTTGCTAGTTCATACTACATTCATATACATTTCACCACCAAATGATAATTTGATTACAACTAATATGTCAATTCAGTATCTTAAATCATTCAAATGGAAAACATAAAACCACACCCAATGCCACCAAAAATCTAGTGAAAAGGCAGTTTAATATGCCCACTGATGAAGAACTTTTGCATGGGGTTATCAATTCACACGACCACTGAATGAAAGAGTTCCTAAATTATCAACATGGAAAAAAAAAAAATTTGCTGAACATTTATCATTATTCAACTGACAATGACCAGATTGGCAACGGCATCTTCTGGGAGAAAAAACTTTTATAACATTTATTACAATATTTGATGCCTATGTTGAGTTTAATGCAATCCAATCTAATAAACAACAAATAAAAAGGCAAAGCTCACTGGACCAAATCAAGATTTCAAGGAACATTCGTAATCTCTTCCCAAGCAAGAACGAAATATCATTCTCAGAAGTAGACTTGAAATACTAACCCAAGTTACAAGATTCTCTTGGCCTGAAGGTTGTGACATATCTACAGGCTTCCTTCCAGTCAACAACTCAAGGAGGACAACCCCATAGCTATAAACATCACTCTTGACAAGGAGATGACCAGTCATAGCATACTCCGGAGCCACATAGCTGAAAGCAAGTTGCTTTCATTTAGTAACAGTTGGGAGAGAGTGAATTACAGGAAAATGCAAGTAGCAGAAATATAGTTAGACTTACCCAAATGTTCCCATTACACGAGTAGACAAATAATTTGTCCGGCCTTCAGGTGCCAGTTTAGCTAAACCGAAGTCAGCAACTTTAGCATGAAAATTATTTTCAAGTAATATATTTGATGCCTTGAAATCCCTGTGTATAACACAAGGTTGTGAATCCTCGTGTAAGTAGGCCAGGCCTCTACCAGCATCTAGAGCAATCTTCATTCTGGTGTCCCAATCCAAAGGACAATTTATTCCCAAGGGACCTAACATAACAGTATGCCTATGTCAAGTACCATGTAAGAACATAAAATTGAAGAATATCTCACACACAGATGCTACCCAATGATGAACCCAAATCTTCAAAAAAAAAACAGTGGTCATTGTCTCATTTGATAAAGTTAATCTAACAATACGACATTAAATTCTCCAAGTTAGGATGTGTACCATGAAGCCAAGCTTCTAAGCTTCCATTTGGCACAAGCTCGTAACAAAGAAGGTTTTGAGATGAATCGCGACTGCTGTAGTATCCCACGAGTTTAACAAGATTCCGGTGATGCAACCTGCTGAGCATCTCAACCTCAACCATAAATTCTTTATCACCTTGTTGTCCTCCACTAGTCAGCTTCTTAATTGCAACAGCTGTGCCATCACTTAAGACACCCTTGAAAACTCTACCGAACCCTCCCTCACCAAGTACACTAGCTGGTTCAAAATTATTAGTTGCTTCTTTCAGCTCTTCATATGCCAGAAATCGTGTACTTGTGGGATGGGGAAGAGACCCCCCAACAGAAACTGGATCAGCAGTCTGCGGCTTTGCTGAAAACTCCAACATTTATGATTTGATTAGAACAAATATATGGTGAAGATACCAGCACTAAAGTGATATTTAATGGGATATAAAAGGCTAGAACTAGAAACAAACATTTGTGAAATTGTTGGAATAGAGTCCCATTTAGAGCTAAAACAAGATAGAACAGATAATATAGTTTAGACATATATACAATGAAGAGTAAACACATTACTGAGGAAGGACAATGTATATTAACAGTAATGATAGAGGAAAACAATGACCTGAAATAACAAGGATAACTTTAAATAGATAACTAAGAAACATAGAACTATAAGTGAACCAAAGTGGAAATAGTCTCCTGTGATGCACAGTAAAGTTATATTCAATAGACCTCAAGTAATTTGGACCTCCCTCGAGATCTTGCAAAGCTTCATGCACTAGGTTGTTTTAGAACTATAAGTTATAAACAAACATTTGGCCCCTAATAGTAAGAATTATAAATAAGAGTAACCAAATTCATTTAGCAAATCCTATTTAGTTGGGAGAGGAGTAGTTAAGTTAATATAAGTAGGTCCATTGGTTTTTAATAAATAAATCAGTAAAGACGTTAATTTGATTTGAGTAGATTTTCTTTGGTTAAATAGCTTCTCATTGACCTTGATATGTTATTTATATGGCATCTTTCCTCCTTTGGTGTAGCACTTCAAAAAAGATGCACCCATGGGTTCCTCACAAGCTAACATGAAAAAGAATTTCATCAATGCTTCTTATAATTAAAATGAGATGTGAAGAGGAAGACTTCGAGGGCAGAGCACCCGCTAGGCCAACAAATATCACTGAGTCTCATTAATTTAAACAAAAGCCTAAATCCTCACAAATTTAAAAGCCCCCATTGGGCCAAAAAAACATAAAAAAAATTAAAAATTGAAAATTAATAAAAATTCAAAGATTCTTTAAGGCTCCCAAAGACTGTAATTAAAACTTGGTAGCCAAACCTCAAATTTGCATGTTCATTCATCATGCAATCATTCTCTTTGTGGAGTTTTACAATGGCATACTCTTATTCTGTCTTCTAGCAGCAATACTATCTCCTACTTGAAAAATCAACTTAAGTGAAGAACTCCCTACTACAAAGGTTACACATAATAGCAGTTTTGACTTAGGTTTATATTTATGCCAATAATCATGCAGATATAACATCTACTATCTTATCTCATAACATCTTCCTTCCTCAGTAAAATTCCTTTCTTGCTCAAGTGTTATGAACCTGCAAAATGATAGATATCCTCCGTGCAATAACCTTGGTTAACAAATATGGATGCTGCAGCTTGCTTTCGAGTAGTAGTGCACATATGCCTATTCTAATGCATCTAACGTCAAAATTCTGATACATCTAATAAACACTCATAGCTTCTATGAAACTTGCACAACATTTACAGACTTCAAAGAACAACAAATATTAAAAAATTAAGAAAAAGATTCACAATCATCTGTCATCTTATATATATATATATATATATAACAACAGCAGCAGCAGCAACGCTCTCAGATGCTTCTGTGGTTATATATATATATATATATATATATATAACAACAGCAGCAGCAGCAACGCTCTCAGATGCTTCCCTGAACCACATCCAAAAACACCTTTACATGCCCATTAAGTGCACCCCAAACAAATTTCATAAAATACAATTTAAATGGTCAAACTACAAATCTAACTATTTCCTAAGGAAGTCTCTCAAACGATGGAAGTTTGAAATGACCTCATAGTATTCTCTCAGGTCAGCTACACGATCATAAGTCATAAATGACACTCTTGCAAATAAAATAGTTTGAAGGCCAAGTCTTATCACAAGGATTGATGTTAATACATTTGGGACCTAGAGATCATGGGATTGATCTACAAATGATCCCTTTAACGTGGAAATATTTGTGCCACATAATCATTTACCTACATCCACATTGGTGGCAGCCTCACATTAGGGCATTCCTTAAAATAAATTCTATTCAAGATATCAGGGGATTTAAACAAGGTTTGTCAACTGAGTGGCATTAAGCAAAAGGTGCTTGGCAACACAAACACACACGCACATAGAATCGAATTGGTTACTTCATGCAGTAAAGCCTTCAGAATTTGTTGTGTATCATTTAAGAAATTATACACCACTGAAGATTTAAGTTTTTGGATTCATAGCATAACCAAAAATTGCAAAAGAAATACTTACAAATTTCTGGGACTGGCTCTTTATCCTTGGCTCGACGGGATGCATATAAACAAATAATTAAGAGGGACACAATTATGATTATTAGGACACCAGCACTAATACCAAGAATAAGAGCCAAGTTCAAATGTTTCCCTCCATTAGCAGCAGTGGATGATGGTGTAGAAGATGGCAGATTACGTGGTAAATGAACAGGTGGTGTAGCCGTGGTGGGAGCTGTAATCAGATTACTAATCAAGTCAACATTCAAACTAATCCAGAACAATTAATTAAAAGTTAAGAGCAAAGAGTGAGAAAGTTAGTCCAGAAAATAAATAGATTTTGATGATCCATGGATGCTTATACTTGTCCCTAGCCAACGTAATTCTGACACTCTAATACTAAGAATGCCACCATACTGAAAAGTTGCAAGTGTCAGTTAATTCCTGAACAGTCAAGAAGAAAAGTCAAGTTACCTTCAGAATTGTCTGGCGGCTTATACCAGGTCAAGTTAAGAAGTTTGTAATCACCCACTAATGAAGGATCCAGATGAATCTTATGCAAGGCAATTGAAGAATTTATCATTTCCACAGTGTTGCCAGGAAAAGTTATCCCTGTATGTGGAGTGATGTCCATTGAAATGTTCAACCTTGACAAGCTGAGTACATAGAAGTTGATGATCTCAAACTGAGAAACTCGCAAACCAAGCTGAGAAGCTAACTCTTCCAGAAAAGGGCTCCAGTTTGAGCTAAGTGAAACGTTCAGAAGGAGAAGATCAAGCTTTAAAGGATAAACGCAATGACAAGCCTGAGTACCTCGTTTCAGTACCATGTTTGGTTTGCAGCAGTCTGTTCAGATAGTGGGGCAAAAGATCAAAGTAAGCACTCTCACGTAAAACTAAACACAATACAGGTATAACACAACACTATTATGCTACAATAATTATCTAATCGTCTTCTCTGACTTAATAGTGGCTCATAACTTTTAAATGACATAATTTGTTGAAAAATATTTACCGGCCTAACAAGAAATAATGATGATAACGAGTTCAAAACGTGTCGTACCAGAGATCCGAGGAGCCAATGGCGGCTGAGCCAAACCCGAAGGGATAGTGCCAGAATCAGATTGTGCAGGAGCAACACCTTCCAGGCGAGGAGGTAGAAGTCCTGCACTGGGAGCCACTAATCGGCTCCTTTTCATTGATGGCCTTGATAAGCCTGAACTTCCTTGGTGATGACCTGAAGTTGTTAAGGAACCATAATTGGGAGACGGAGCAGGAACCAGGGCAGGTGATGGTGCATGATGCTGCCAAAAATGCTTTCGATGTGTTCGATGAAGCAGTGGAAGATTAGGAAAAGCATGATCGGTAAATGGAATGCCAGGGGGCGCCAATAAAGGAGCTTCTGGTAAAGAGTTTGGCACTTTGGCATCAATGTTTGGAGCCACAAAATACAAAACTAGCAAACATTGCAGCAGCAACCATTTTGTCTGTTTCAATGACCCTGCAAATTCAGATAATCCAACAAAGTTGAATAAACATCAAAAAATAAACTGAAACAGCGAGTCAAATATCAAAATTAATAATTGGAGAAGTTTGGAGTACGAAATCAAGAACCCTAAATAATACTGAAGATAGTAACGAAAATTCATCCGAAATAAGAATAACGTTCAATAATGCCTCGAGGTTACAGCTGCTGCGTAAATATATATCTTCATGAGAATTATAAATTAGACACACCGACGCTAAAATTTAGTATATAAAAAACAGCACTAGATCGAGAACAACAAATCCACCAGAAATCCACATGAAACAACACAGGAATCTGTTCAATAATCCATTACTTTCTCGATCACGCATTTGTTTCTGCATTTCAAAATCTCAAGCAACCAAAAACAAACGAAACATTCAAACACTAGAAGAGGTCTACCATCAGAAACCGAGAAAGAAGCAGCTGTAAAATCTGACATCGCCGACGTTGCAGTAAACGAAATAGCTCCTCAGATCTGACAAAATAAAACAAACCGCCGACTGGATCACGCCTGAGAGCACCGGAAGACAATACAAAAACTCTTGAATCTGAAACACTTTCAGCAGCCATCGGTACTTACAGGAAAAGGATCCAGCGGTGGCCATAGTAACCGAATTAAATCTCGAAGAACATCCTCCAAAGACGAATCAAACGCCATTACCATAACCAAAAATCCAAGCTATAAACCCTAGAAAAATTCGGAAATTTTCAGATTCTTTTATTCTTTTCTTTAACGAAGAAAATCTTAGCTGAAGATTTCTGAAACGCTTGGTTGAGATTTCGCTGCTTGAACAATGCAAAAGCTTCTTCAGTGTTTTTTTTTTTTTTTTTTTTTTTGGGGTTCTTCTCTTAATTTTCTTTTGTTTTTATTTTCTTTGGTGCGACACCCCGTGCCTGTGTGAAGCAGGAGCAGAGAGCTTTGCTTTGTTGTGTGACTAACGTGCGCTTTTAACGGCAAAAAGTACATCTAACGGTAAAAACGGATCGACGTCGCCGTTGAGGAATTAAATTATCGGAATCGCGCCTTGTGTCTCTTATGAATTAGGTGGCGCGCAGATATTTCACAATTACGTATTTGCCCCTAGAGAATTGGATTAGTTGTGCACGAGTTCGACTCAGTCGGCTCTTGGGCCATCCCATTCATATACGAACTTCTCCACAAAAAAAAAAAAAAAAAAAAAAAGATTTAACTGATTATGTGATGTACGGAATTGGGGTATTCGGTTGGATTGGGTGTAATTAAAGTTACAAGCCAACTTTACCCAAATAATTCGGATTGATAAATAAAAAATTCAGCCCCACTTAATTTGTGTCTAAACTTAATCCAACTCAAACATTTTGGTATTTGGTTTGGATTGCTTCGATTTATCAAGTTTATAAATTTATTTTATCTTTATAATATGCTTTTATTTATTTTTTTCATGGTCTAAAATTGAAAGAAAATAACTTTATTTTCTTAAAATATTCATATTTTGAACATGCATAATATAATTTATTGTATAAAGAAAAAATTATCAAATAATTTAAAAAATCTTCAAAATAAAACAAAAAAAAATTAAATATAATGATGAACAGCTTATACCCAAATTATAAGGTACTAAGATTTACCACGTTGATAGTTCAAAATATTTTTTTAAGTAGATCATTAGTTAAAAATAGAACAATCCATAATATTCGTGTGACTTAATGGAGTCTTTAGGAGCAAAAAAATCAGCCAAAAATGCAATTAGACAGCTAGAAGTAGTTAAAAAAAACATTTTCTGAATAATAAAAATATAAACATATAAATGGTCTAAAAAATAGAGTAATATGTTAAAAAGTTACTATTTAGTATTGATTATATGTTGAAATGGTATAAACATTTCATTATTTTAGTATAAAGGGCTGAAAATGTTCTAAAAACACTCACCTATCCTTCTGTCAGCTTTCTGTATTATCATTAAAATCTTATAAGGTATTGGTAGGAATAATAGAGATTTTGGTTAGTACATCAAGAAGCTCATGATAATAGATAGAAAATCATCTATGCCAAATAAATTGTAATCCCTCAAGCGTGCCAAGCAATTATAATGCAACGTATACAACATAGTAAACCAAGCATGAAGGTTTTTTTTAATGTTTATCAACAAAATAATTAAGTTTCCATATATAAGCAAATTAAGCAACACAAGAAGAACTAAGACTTGTGAACAGCAAAAGAAAGGATAGCAAAAGTGGTTGATCCTGTAGCAAGGATTAGTAGCATAATTGCAGCAGCAACTGAAAAGACTGCCCAAGGATTGTTGAAGTAATCACGCATCAAAGTTGCCCGATATCTATGCCAACGAGTGTTCGAATAACGATTCACATCATCACAGAGATCTTGGTAGTAGAAATTCACAAGAGTGACCTCACTGCAAAGCTTGTTAAACAATGAGGAAACTTCTTTGTCATCACCTAAAAAATTTGTGATGATTCCATGCTTCCCGAGAAACTCCACATCATTTTCAGAATTGATAAGGCTATTCATCAGACACGCATAAGATGTCATGTAACTTGATTTACCATGACAACATTGCTCGTAAGCAATGAGATTTCTGAAAAGGGTACCTGTTGGATCTTGAATGAGTAGGGGAGGAATTTCAAATACACCATCTTTAAATTTTATGTCCAAGAAGCTCGTTGCATTTGTATTCTTCTTGAATGTAACTCCAGCTTGCCTTAGTGCAGTCACACACCTGATATGGTTCAT
>JAJIYU010011203.1:0-15446 GCA_030144865.1 Tinospora cordifolia
AGAATAGGATAAGATAATATGGTTGGCTTGATCCATCTAAGGCATATGCTTGGAGGTTACATTTTATGTGTATCACTTATTGATGCTCCACGCGTTTCTTCGTCTTGTTGCTTTTCACACCTTTGATAAACACATGTAACGATTTCGAATAATAGGAAAATCTGATGCAGCACAAGCTTCCTAACATGTCTCTATGAGCCCACCATTTGCTTGTCATGCTATCAAAAATGGCAATAATGTTGGTCATATCTTCTTCTGTCATCATGAATTTTCAAGGAAAAGGATGGAGCTAATGGCTCACCTTCTCTGACGGGTTTACTATCCCTAATCAAGAGGGGGAGGCTTTATCTTTGAACCATTTTCTCTTAGGGGTTGTTGGGTATTCAAGAATATATGAAATAAGATTAAAAATTATTCTATTCACATGTTTGGCTTAGGAGGGATGAGATTAAAATGAATTCTACGCCCATAAACTTGTAGTATTATTTTATCCCATGTTATTTAATCTAATTTTCATTCTATCTTATTATTTATTTATCTAATTCTATTCTATTCTATCATATCGTATTTTATAAGAATAATTTTATCTTATCCTGCGGTTAATGTGTGTTTGGTACGTAAGATATTATAAGATTATTCTTATAGAATAAGATATGATGAAATTAAATTAAATAAATAGAGGAAAAGATAGAATGTAATGAAATTGGACAATATGAGATAAAATAATACATATTGAGATATTATTTTATCCAATAAGTTGTGGGTATTGGGTTTATTTTAATTCTATCTTTTTAGAGCCAAATATGATAATAAGATAAGTTTTAATCTTATCTGATCTCATGGTATGTGTTAAACAACCCCTTGGTTCATAATTTTTATTCTTCTATTAATATGAAAATTAATAATACTAGCAAAGAAAACTAAAAAATAAAACACATTTAATAAAAAAATTTAGAAATTAATTTTTAAAATTATTAATTCTAATAGAAGCGACAAACATCAAGAGGCATATGAATTCTGACCTGAATTATAAATCACCACATTTACTTCTCCTGGAAAAAAAAAATGAAAGAAGGAGACAAGATCTCCACCAATTACGCCAGAAAAAAAAATACTCATAGGCTAGGATGTATTATATTAAATTTTAATCTTAATTTATAGCTTAAAAAAAAATCTCATTTGATTCGTAATTTGGATAAAGCCAAAGGCTTTCATACCTAAAAATCCGAAATAGAAAATTATGTTTTGTTTAAAAGATTTTCAAAAATAATTTTTTACTCTTTTCTTTTTGTTGAGAAAAATTATTTATTTATTTTTTACCTTGTGTTTATTTATTATTATTATTATTTTTACAGTCCCAAACGTTCACAAGAAAAGCCCATGCTTTTGAGAAGAGGGGAACATCTGGGCATGGTTTTTGATAAACAACAGAAACAAAAGGTTACAACCTTTCTATAAATTTTCACAATTATTACGCTTTTCTCCTCACCGAAGCCAGATCGATTCTCACCGCCAGTGCCACACTTTTTTCCTCTGCTTCAACAAGAAGAAGAAGAAGAAGAAGAAGAAGAAGAAGAAGAATTGTAAGAACGAAAGAGAACCAGAAGGACAAGTCTCAGATCAATGTGGAAACAAGCACTGAATCTCGAGTTTGTCGTACAAGGTAAAATGCGATTAACATTCCCGTTTCCTCTGGATCTTTCTGATCTTAGGAAGCTTAGTAATTTCTCTTCTAAACGACGCAAAATGTTTGCTTTCAGAATCCAATTAGAGCTCGATTTATGTAAGATTATATTATTATGATATCTTGAAGGAAGTACTCTGGAGAGACTTCAGATTTAGTGCTGAAAAGTATACCAGATAAGTTAGTGGTCAAAAATTGGGGTTTTGCTTTGTTTGATTTGTTCAGTTTGACTTCGTTTTTGTCAAAACCTTGTAAGCCTATGTTTCGTCTTCGATTTTTCTTGCTTATTATTTATTGCATGTATTTTCGCTGTAAAACTACTATTTTTGGACGCTTTTACGGCTTGTTTCGCTGTATTAAGTCGGCAGAAATGAAGAGGAAGAACGGGAACGTCGGTTCGTAGGTTTGGTTGTTTATCCAGTCATAAGAAGCCGCCTTATGCAGTCTTCGTTTCATATAAGGGAAAAAAGAAAAAAAACCCCAATTTTTTTCCCGGAATTCATGTTCTTAATATGCTTCCTTAATAGTTATAATATGTCATATTTCGTTGAATACATGTTCATTTAAGTATACATATATATATATATATATATATATGGGAAAAGAATTAGAATCTTTTATCTTTAGCAATTTTATTTTGTTTCTTTTGTGTTGTGAAGGAGAGGCTCTGTAAGATAAGGTGTTAATGGGTGGTAGAAGTTCAAGGGAGACGAGTTTTAGGTCTACGCCGTCATTCAGTTCGACATCTTCTTCTTCATGGAGTCATCCGGTTTATCCACCACAATCACCGTATAATCAGCCTAGCCAACATTATGGGGATCAGTATGATTATGTACAACAACAGAATTATGCACCTCAATATAGCTATCCATCACAACAGAATTATGCAGCTCCACCACAAAACTATAGTCATCCGGTAGGCAGGCCTCAGAAGAGGTTGGAGAGGAAGTATTCAAGGATAGATGACAATTATACCTCTTTGGAACAGGTAAAAGACTACTTGAGAATTTTTTTTTTTTTTTTTTATTTAAATTCATTTGATGTTTGAGTATTACTAATAACAAGAAGATATTATAATATAAAAGATTAAGAGATGAGGGGGGTAAAAAAAAATATTAATTTGAAAGGAATATGATTGATGCTAATCATTCCGACAGATCATGAGCTACCTATTCCTTTATTTTTGGAGGTTTTATGTGGCATGAAAATTTTTGATTAGATGCTCTGTTGTAGTAGAATTTACGCTGTTTTGAACTCTTTTTCAGGCAATTGCTTTGATGCTCTTCTATGGGTTGAACTAAACTTGATGCTTGGATTAATATGTTACTAGTTGCTGCTTGTTAAAAATTATAGCTAAATTTCCCAGTAACATGTTATTAGATGCTTTAGTTTTCCTCTGGAAACTCTACTTGTGTGAGTGGCTGGGGTGCTTTGTTGATGCCCCATGCATTTGAAGTTGGCTTATGAGAAAAAGAAGATGGTATGTGGCTCGTGCCATCTGATGAATTGCTTCTAGTTTTAATATCTTTTTTATTGAGTTTTAATATGTGCATTAATATTTAATAAATTTGGTTTTACCCATCAAGGTATTAGTAGGTGGTTGGGAGAAGGGGCTATGACCGAGGAGTTCATGGGTTCAACTCCCAACCTTCTCCTTGGGCTTCTCCAAATTTTTCAAGGAGCGTGGAATTGTCTTAAATCTTGAATCTTTTAGATCCTAACCTTGTGCGTGGGTGGGGTTTCTCATGGATTTATCGAATTGGAAGAAAAAGATACGACAGTCTCAAAATAATCATAATAATAATAATATGTATATACACCCTATAAGGCTGTATACTTGAAACTGGACCACACTTGAATAAAGCAAAGTAAGGTAATACTAAATACGCTACAAATAAAAGTATGACCAACATTATGTCATATGCAGGTCACTGAGGCTCTTGCACGAGCTGGTCTTGAATCTTCAAATCTAATAGTTGGCATTGATTTCACAAAGAGCAACGAGTGGACAGGTTTGTCTTCTTTTGATGTGCTATGTAACTTCATTCATGAGCTATGGGGCAAGTGGTACATGCTAACTTTTCTCTGACAAATTAGGTGCGAGGTCATTCCACCACAAAAGTTTGCATCACATAGGAACTGGCCAAAACCCTTATGAACATGCAATTTCTATCATTGGAAGAACACTGTCTGCCTTTGATGAGGATAACTTGATTCCTTGTTTTGGATTTGGTGATGGTATGTTGTTAACATAGCTATTTTGGTGAATTTGATTAGAAATAATTTCTTTATATATATCTTTACATGCTTATTATCTGGTGTTTTGACAGCATCAACACATGATCAAGATGTTTTTAGCTTTTACCCGGATGAAAGGTCATGTAATGGATTTGAGGAACTATTGGCGCGATACAGGGAAATAGTTCCACAACTACGATTGGCAGGTTTTGAGGTTTTCTTTGTAGATTGCTGCATTATTTGAACTTTGTCTCATTTTTCCAACATTGTACGCCATTCTTTCTTGTGCAGGGCCTACATCATTTGCTCCAATCATTGAGATGGCAATGACTATTGTTGAGCAAAGTGGTGGACAGTACCATGTACTCTTAATAATTGCTGATGGGCAGGTATTATGATGTTCTTTACATTTATATGAAGGTTTTTTTTTTTTTTTTTTTTTTTTTTTTTTTTTTTTTTTTTTTTTTTTTTTTTTGTTTTTTTTTGTTTTTTTTTTTTTTTTTTTTTTTTTTTTTTTTTTTTTTTTTTTTTTTTTTTTTTTTTTTTTTTTTTTTTTTTTTTTTTGTTTGGGGTGGGGGGGGGGGGGGGGGGGGGGTGGGGGCTTTGCCTATTTTAGAAAAGAAAAAAAAATTCTGACACCGAGTGCTCAGTGCCATTAACCCAGCGTCAGATGCCCAACAATCAACGACGATCAATGATTGTCACATAGGCGCCCATTGAGCGCCATTGCGGTCACCCTTATTAATTTGGTGATAAAAAGTTTATTTATTATTTTTTAATTTAATTTATTTTTGATAAATTATTTATGTTTTGTATTTCTATTGATATTTTTTTATAAAAAATAATTTTAAAAATTTGGTTACAATAAGTTAAATATGTTATAAATAAGTTAAAAGTGTTAAGTTAAACACGACATATATATAATAAATATAAACAACATATTAAATGGGTCATATTTGAGTCATCTGTTTATTTAGCATGTCATGTTTGAATTTGTATATCATAACACAATTAATAAATAGGTGGGATTTGAGTTTGTCATATGTGAGTAATACTCATTTATGACATGGTGACATGAATTGCCACTTCTATATGATTTGATAATAATTTAAATGGGTGGATATAAATTAGTATATATGAAACATTAAATAATAATGTTTATAAGGTATTTCATATGGGATATATTATGTACTAAAAAAAAGTAAATCAATAATTGAATAATGGAATAGAATAAAAATAAAGGAGAGGTGAACAAGCATATAAGAATCAAAATATTTAATTGATAATCAAATTAGCAAATATCATAGAAGTAATCAGAATACCCTTCTTGAAAAATTACAAAAGGGTTTCTAATCCTTGTACCATAGTAGGGTAAACTATCAACCCTTGGATCAAACCCACTATCGTTAGCTCATTAGCATCTTGACCATCCAATTTAAATTAAATTATTTAAATTATTGTCATATTGGGACAATCCTCTTGTTAAAGGAAATCAATCATACCTGAAGTCACAAATCTACGGTAAACATTAACAAGGGAATATACTTTGCATTCAAATCATGGTCAAATATTCGTAAATCTAGCGCCAAAGATGGCACTAGGTTTTTTTTTTTTTGCACCATCGTGGGCGCGGGCACCCAAATGGTGCAGGGTTGCTCCAACCTAGCGCCAAAGATGGCACTGATTTTTTTTAAAAAAAAAATTTTGGCAATTTTTTGTTTCAATTTTTTTTTCATTTCTATTTTCAGTTACAAGTTTTTTTCATTAAACAATTTTAAGTAAAGTTTATAGTTTTATTAGTTAAAAATTTTTATTTTTTATTTATTTTTACATTATTTATTTTTACTATTTTGTACTTATTTTTGTTCTTTATAATTCTAAATAAACATGTCTTAAGGTAGTAACTTAGATGATTAAATGTAATTTTTTACAATTAATGAAATATTTATAGCTGCTTTTATGTTATATTTTTAATTTTTGGAATGCATTATTTTTTAAGTTAGATTAAAATTTAAAGTTTATATAATAATTAATTGATTATTAATGATCTACTAAATAATTTATAATTAATTAATTTTAATTATTTATTATATATTAAAATAATTATTTAATTTTTGTAGTGTATTATTTGTTTATTAACTAATAATTAAACGTAATATTGAATAAATATGTGAGATAAAATTTATGTATAAAAATATATTTTTTAAAAATAATAAAAAAGAAAATAAAAATGAGGTAAAAAGAAATATTCTTAAAATATTCTTTTACAATAAAAATGGAGCAAATGGGTTAAAGAAAAGTTACTGTTTGATGTTGAAGTAACTTCAAAATAGAGTAAAAAATAGAGTTGGGATTAAGATGCCTTTAGGATGCCATAGTCGATATCTCTTCCACGCCCTCAATTTTCTGTTGGAGAAACCCATTCTTTTGTTCCTTTGGATGCTTAAAACTTGAGCTTTCACCAAAGTTGAAGAAGAAATCAAGAAGAAGGTGCATTAATGATGTTTTTGGGGAATTAGTCATGGGCACTTGTTCAGCCAAATTAAAGACAAGTCTCAATCATCTAGAGACATGTTTCCTCATTGCTTTTCAGTCTAAAATGTGATCATGATGTGACGAGATACTAATACGAGATTTCATGATCAATTAAGGTGAGGTTGCAAAGGTTGGAAGTTTTGGAGACCATAACATGAGATGTTTGGGTGAGGGAAGGTACAATTTCTTTTGCCTTTTGAATAAATCACTTGTAGAAATGTACTAGGATCTAATAACAACCTCCCTCATGGCCTGCCATGAAAGTTCATAAGAAGGGGCATGAAAAACCTCTTAAAGGAATACACATGTACTCACACATGGGCGTTGTGTTTGAGAACATTTGTTCAAGCCTTTTTAGGAGATCTTTAGGTCCCTTTAACCTATTGACACCAACCCATATTAGTGAGTAATAGACACTTTTTCAAACTATCCAAAGATAAGTTAAAAAAGCTTTGAGTCTTTGCTTAAAAACCTTCCATAAAGGTAGGTTTTAACGCATAGAAACCCTTCGAAATGGCCTAACATGTGGACTGATTTGTCATGACTTGATAACTCTTATATATAAGTCACTTTTCAGACACCTTGAGATACTTTCACAACTTGAACGCACTCTCGAACGACAATAGGCGTAGCTTGAAAATATGGCATTATGTAATGTATATAAGGCCACTTGTCAGAGCTAAAAGTTTTAGCCCTTTACCCCAGTCCTAAGAATGATAAACCGACAGGAATTACACCCACCATCGTTGGAAATAAGACTAAGGCAATGGGGAAAAAGAAACATTAGATAATTTCCCAAAAATAAAACATGAAATCGCAACAGTTACACACAAAACACACCTAATTGTAATAGAAAAATTAGTGTCACCACCTACTTCATAAAAGTGATGTCACAACTGACACATAATATTATATACGCTACACCTATGTTTACAATACGATGTCAGCCTCTTACACTCAGAACTACTCAATATCCATAAAAAAAATTTCGACAGTTTTCCCTAAAATTTTAACTTATCACAAAAGAACATTATCACCTGATAAACAATATTATTAATCCACAAGTCCATGACAGGTAATATTCTACATGCTCTCATCAATCATAACTCATAATTCATAATCTACAAAGTTTCACACTCTTAACTAGTATAAAAAAAATCCAAATCCCTCTGGTGATATTACATATACTGTGATAGTTATAATTTTACAAAAATACAGCCCATAAGATAATTAAGCTTACACACACAACAGTAATTGAAGAGTCGTTTACTCTTCTTGCGTTGGCCTCTTTCCTTTCCTATTTGTTCCTAAAATGTTGAAAATAATAAGTGAATGACAACATGTCCAGTTGAATAATCTTGATCTATGATATTTAGATGCATTTAAATAACCATACAAAAAATCAAATTAAATAAAATATTTAAATTCATGGTGCACATTCAAACCATACATATATGCATTCAACATAGTGATCATGCTATTTTTAATGCATCATTTAGTAAAACATATGCACATGCACATCTTTCAAAAGTAGAGTCAGTCTTACTTCTTGTATGACATGGACAATAGTAGACTGTACCTCTAATTATCATCTACTCCACAATCATTTCGAGGATTATTACATAGAGAATGGCTGATACTTCTCATGGCCCAATCCCACATGGATTATCACATAAGAAGTATTATTCCCCATAGCTCAGTCCATCGAAACGATATTGTATTTTAGATTTACTCTTGTAAATCCAAAACACGCTACCGTGTAAATGGAATTTTATGAATTGCAAATCAAATGCAACAAATGTCAATACAAATATCATGCTTATATTTAAATCATTTTTACATCTACAATGCTATATAAATAACCAAGATAAAGAAGTACTCATAGAATACCAACAACTTAACTTGCTGAGCATGTATTTCACTTATTGTTATAATGACCAGTCTCTCCCAAATTTACTATAAAATCCAGTATTACATAGTCCATCATTTCATAGATAATATATATTTTCATCTACATCAGTTCTTATTTAATAAAAATCAAAGGTTTTGACATAATATCACCGTTCACATAATATCAAAAACAATTATTACTCACCAAAATTATTGTCCAATCATTTTTTGGTATCCACTTCAAAATCTAGGTTTCAATCTACCACAATTATCCTATCACAAAGTCAGTTTATATGCACAAATCAAATTCAATTCATTTTTGTAAATAATTTTAAACGTATTTATTTTTCATATTTAATCTTTTACGTGCATCAGACCTCACGTATTGATATGCATTAACTCGAATATTCTCAATAATATGTAAAATTAATTTCCTACTCATATAGCATATTTTTATAGTAGAAAATAAAATAAATAGGCTTTTCAAATATATTTTTTGTTAATTTTCATAAATAACTCAATTGATCAGTCATTCCCCAAAAACTCAACTGATGTCCAAAATGCATGAATTTGGTGTCGATGGATATGAATTTTCGTTCTTTACATTCCTATCGGATCCAATCAAAATTTTATTAGGATTTACCATACCCAAAAACCCTCCTAAGATTATTTAACTTTGAGTATTTATTTTAATGTGTACAAGACAAACGAACAAAACTAACAACATATCTGGGATATACGTATCACCAGGAGTGTATTGATATAATTTTTACTGAGTTTTACTCACAGTGGTGGGAATACCCCACTTTTGAGTAATAATCTAAAACACCCCCTACAGTAAAAAATTAGACATCTAGGATTGTAGTACTTGTGCATTAAATCTGTCGAAAAATTAGATTTCCCTCCCTCCGTTTTCCTTTCTTTCCGTCTGATTTTTTTCCCCTCTGTCCTGCATTCTGGAGACGGGAAGTAAAAGAAAAAATGAAAAAAGGAAGTGAGAAGCTAAACAATTAAAGGCAACCGACCAAAATACTAATATGCATTAAACCCCACCATATATATATGAAATTTCTTGAGTCACTCAATCTATTAGCAGTATGTCAATGAATTGAAATGCAGCAAGGAACTTAAAACATATTGCCGTAAGGGAACCAACACACAAAGATGTTTACGCAGTTCAGCTAAACAGCCTACGTCTATGGGGCCTTGCCTTGTGCAAAATATTCCACTAATCTTTTTAAAGTACACTACTATACAACATGAACTTCAACAAGTAATCACACAACAATCCTTCGACGTGAAGAGTGCTGTCAAACTTTGCAAATACAGTTTCAGCCACACTAGTGCGGAGAGTACAACCACTCTTTGATCCCTCAACAGAGAAATATAATAAAAGAGAATATTGCTCTTAATACTCAATACAATGATATCTAAATGTAAAACACTCTTTTCAATATATACTCTCAGTGATGATTGAGGCTTGAGTCAATTCCCAATAAATAGTCTGTCAAGCAGAGCAAAACTTTGACAGATATGAGTTTCTGGGTTCACTGTGTGATCCACAGTGACATCAGGCTGTGAACACAGTCTGTAGACAGATAGTCAGATTTCCTGCAATCTCATTCTTTCCAAATCTAGTGAAGGCTAACAACGATCATTCCTTTTTTCTGAATACGAACAAGCTAAGATCTTCTTTGAATGGAATGATGAACCTATTAACTTCTAAAACAAATCACCATAATTTTGAAATTCTTTCCTTGAAAAACACTTGAAGATTTTCACTAAAAATATTATGGGAAGGAAGCTGATTCAGAAATTGACAAAGGAAATATTTTGAAAACATTTTATATAGTTTAAACACCCCTTTTTTAAAAAAACATTCATTTTCTGAACCAAAAAAAAAATGGAATATCAGAATAAGAATAAGCATAAACATAAGCAACAGATATTGATTTCTAAAACATACATAATATTATGTTTTCCATAACGTTGAGGAATAATTTGTTTCCTAACCTGTTTTAACATTTTAAGAACAATTTCCATAATAGAGAAGATATCATAGAGATTTGAGCACGAAACATGCCAATTAGATACATGATTCCTAACAATCTCCTCCTTTGGCATTGTTTGGTGCAAAACATATATCAGAGCACTTATGCAACAAAGATCAGATAACAACCAGTAACAGAAAACAAAAATCAAAATTGGCAGCAGCCAATATTCCTATACTTCCTAAAACCAAAACTACAAACATGTAAGCAGACATGTAAATCTAGATCTATCCTACCCTAAACTTAGACCAACCGTTAAACTAAGACCAAATTGTTCTCCCCCTTCTTGTCCAAACAATGTCAAACATGAGCATCATCCGCAAACTGGTGAAGAATAGACTGGATTGATGTTGTTCGACAGTAATGAATGCGAGATGGGCCTTTAGATATCCAATGTGGCTCTGTTGGTCAGGAAAGGCTGCTGGTACATCAGAAGAGGTGGTGGATTGTGGAGGCGACTATGACTACCACTCCCCCTCAATATCAAGCCTATGAGTGCCATCAAGAAGCTTCCTTAGAAAACAGATCTCCCCCTGAATGAATGTCGGATCGGTTTGTGGGATCGACAGCTTATACTTCTGTACTAAATATGCAGTGATGGTACAGGGCAACAACAGTTTATTGTAACTGGAAGAGGATTCGGCGGTCTTGACGATTGAGTTGAACATGATTTATTCCAAATTAATGGGATGACCTATACTGATAGCATAGAGAAGGAGGCACGATCATGGTAAACGATAGAGTTGTGGGTGGATGGGAGCTAGACAACGGTGAAAATACGGAATAATAGATAGTTTTTAATTGTTAAACATGCAACTTTGAGGCCTTCAAAGCTGGGCCAGACACATTTAGAATCACTGGTGAGGACTCTGGCGACCTCATCCATGTCAACATCAATGTCAAGGGGCTGCAAAGGATCACATTTCATCTCATGAAAGGCAAAGAAACTGTTGAGGTTAGATGGAGAAAATGACACTACTCGGCCTCGAGCATAGTTGACATGGAACCACGCAGAGAAGGGAAAAGCGATTTCAGTGGACAAATTGGCATAGAATTTTGTAATATCCTACATCGGTTCGAGTCCAGAGGGATTCCTGGGCTAAATGTGCATTCGAGGGTGTCTCATTATGTAACACCCCAATTTTCACCGGACCTTCGTTCACGTGTTACCTCACATGTGGATCATCGCCCGTTGATGTGTCCTCCTGCACCTTAATAGACTCCTTCATATTGCGAATCTTTTCCTCCAGTGCTTTGTTCTATGTGCCAACCTGCAACCATTTTGCATACATAAGTTCATAAGTATTTCTAAAATCTTCTAAACTTACCTCATCATCGTCGCTTCCAGATTCATGAGCGGTTGCAGTCACAGAATTTTTAGAGGACTCATATTTGATAGGGTTGTGAAGGCTACAAAATCGCTTGTAATTCCCTCCTCTTCGTCTTGACTATTTTCAAACTCATTGCTGCATGTAACATTCATAGATTTCTTCTTGAATGTGTTTGCGCATTCAGCCTGTATGTGTCTCATGCTTCCATACTCATAACATTTTATGTTCTTAGGATAGTTTTCAAATTCTTTTATAGGTTTTTTGTTCTCAGACCTATTTCTTGGGAATGAATTATGTTTCCCGTATTTCTTAAAAAATTTGGTGAAATTTCTAGTGATGATTGCAATCTCTTCTTCCTTGTCCATCGTGCTTGTTTTTGCCTGAAGTGCAACGCCTTTGTCTGATGTCTGATTTGATAAACTCATTTCATATGTCTGCAACGATCCCATGAGTTCATCAAACCTCATTTTGGTCAAATCTTTGGCTTCTTCAATAGCTGCAACTTTTGTTGCAAACCTCGAAGGTAGGGATCTCAACGCCTTTCTTACAAGTTTTTCATCTGAGTATTTCTTTCCTAGTTGAAAAGCTTGATTGACAGTGTCACGCAATTTACTGTTGAAGCTTGATATGTTTTCATGATCTTCCATCTTCAACAACTGGAACTGAGATGTCAATAGTTGGTTGGAGTTTAGATATGTGCACAACATTGGCTCCTTCGTATACTGTTTGTAAAGTATCTCAGGCGTCTTTTGCAGATTCACACGTAGATATTAGCTTGAATTGTTCGGTGTCGACTGCATTGAAAATGGTATTGAACGCCTTTGAATTCTTTTTTCTTCGGACCATTCAGTTTTTTATTTAACACCAGAGTTATTTTCTGCTATTGGTGTTATCCAGCCATCTTCAACAACTCTCTAAGCAAATTCGTCCAATGACTGAATAAAAATATGCATCTTGATCTCCCAGTAAGCATAGTACCCTTCCTCAAGAAGTGGGGGTGTAGTGATAGATCCACCTTCCTTGGGATGATGTCTGATGGTAGTGGAGTGACTCATTTCTATAATGGATCTAACCAGCCAAGTTAAAGGCTTTAAGAAGAAAGGTAACCCGCTCTGATACCAATTAAAAGTTCTTGAGTCACTCAATCTATTAGCAGTATGTCAATGAATTGAAATGCAACAAGGAACTTAAGACGTATTGCGGTAAGGGAACCAACATACAAAGATGTTTACGCAGTTTAGTTAAACAGCCTACGTCTGCGAGGCCTTGCTCAGTGAAAAAGATTCCACTAATATTTTCAAAGTACATTGCTATACAACATGAACTTCAACAAGCAATCACATGAGAATCCTTCAATGTGAAGAGTGTTGTCAAACTCGATAGATATAGTTTCAGCCACACTGGTGCAGAGAGTACAACCACTCTTCGATCACTCAACAGAGAAATGTAACAAACGAAAATATTGTTCTTAATATGCAATACAATGATATGTAAATGTAAAACACTCTTTTCAATATAAGTCTCAGTGATGATTGAGGCTTGAGTCGATCCCTAATAAATAGTTCATCAAGTAGAGCAAAATTTTGACAGATTTGAATTTTTGGGTTCACTGTGCAATTCACTATGACACCAGGCTGTGAACACAGTCTGCAAACAGATTAGTCAGATTTCCTGCAATCTCATTCTTTCCAAATCCAGCGAAGGCTAACAACGATCATTTTGTTTTTTTTTAATACGAGCAAGCTAAGATCTTCTTTGAATAGAATGATTAACCTGTTAACTCCTAAAAACAAATCACCATAATTTTGGAATTCTTTCCTTGAGAAAAAACTTTCAGATTTTCACTAAAAATATTTTAGGAAAGAAGCTGATTCAAAAATTGTCAAAGGAAATATTTTAAAAACATTCTATATAGTTTAAACATCCCTTTTTAAAAATGTTCCTTTTTCTGAACCAAAAAAAAAAGGAATACCAAAATAAGAATAAGCCTAAACATAAGCAGCGGATATTGATTTCTAAAACATACATAATATCTTGTTTTCCATAGCATTGAGGAATATTTTTGTTTCCTAACCTGTTTTAATATTTCAAGAACAGTTTCTATAATAGAGAAGATATCATAGAGATTTGAACACCAAACATGCAAATTAGATACGCGATTCCTAAATATATATATATATATATATATATATATATATATAATTTGATTTTGGTTTTGGCCCTAACCATATACACCAAGCCCATATGTGAATTTCATCATTTCCTTTTTATATATTATTTATTTATTTATTTTGAGCAACTTTATTATATACATATTATTTCTTTTTATATATAGTTTTTCTAATTCACTTTATCATTATTATATTTTATAATAACTATTTTTACCAATAACTAATTTAATTTAAATTAATTTATATACGTAACGTATATTTTTAATTCATGTATATAGTTACATGTATGTACATGCATAGACCATACAATTAAGTATATTTATATATATTTATTTTTTATTTAATTAATTTATGTATCAAATTAAAATATAGAGTGTTACAATTAGCATTCTCAAGCTAATTTTAAGAGTCAAAAGACCCACAAATATATTCTCATGAGTCGGTTCCCTTAATAGGCATTAGTGGGTGCGAGTTTGGAGAAAACATGAATTTTCCCCTCCCAGGTGGACCACGAGTCGACTTGCTATATCAATGAATCGTTGAAATCCTAAATATAATGGAAACTCAACAAGATTAATATAAAAACATAACCCATTTTAAAATAAATGGAAAGAAAATAGGCTCGAATGCGTCCTCAAAATACGTATCAAGAAAACTAGTTCAATATAGAGTGAGAATCAAAGGTCAATATTAAGTCAAACCATGTGAACAGTATAATGGATCAATTAATAACTCATACAGGACACTCTAATTTAGACGTATACAGTTACGATGGACCTTGAGTTGTGTGAACCGAATCAGGCACCAGCTATGACATAATGAGTAGTTCAAGTAGCATGATGTAGGAATATGGGTCGATTCGACTTTGAATAAAAACTTATAAGAAATACTGATGGTTTGACCTCATTTTGTGCAAAGTTCAAAGAAAGCATGAAAGGACTCTGGAATTTAGTTTCGAGTGGAGATGATATCCTATCTATCCTATCTTTGTAGTATTATTAAAAAAGTATGATTAGATGAATTGCATGTTTAAACGTTGAGAACCTATAGCAACATGGTAGTGCCATAATAACTGTTTGCTTGAGTGAAACTGTGCTTGGTTGTCATTAGTGCAATGCACATGTTTAATGCATGCTAGTGTTGGAAATAATGTCACGTGAATGTAGGTACATTACGATGCATGTCTATCTTTGTTTTAATTACAATGTTGATAAATTGAAATGGCATGATATTCTCATGATATGATTATGGTAAATAGATGTAAATGCACTCTAAAGTTATAAGGAACATATAAAGGAAGATAAAAATATATATATTGGCACGATGATTCGTTTGGGTGTCATTGGTGGACCCTAGATATCGTAACTTTGACTCATGGATTGAATTGCCCTAAGGAACTCTCTAAAGACTGGTTATAATGTAACTTTTAACAAATTGAACTAATAAATGACTTTTGAATAATAAAATGTGATTGCAAGAGATGTGCGTTGTGCTCGATGATAAAGAAGCCACTTCAAGATGCCCTTCCTACTAGAGCTAGAAACCT
>JAJIYU010011204.1:0-15486 GCA_030144865.1 Tinospora cordifolia
GAAGGAGAGCCAAGAAGAGGGCTTGAAGCACAAGATGACAACTCAACTCTTGTTGCTTGGGATGGTTTGATTTGTGAGCATGGGGGGTTTATATAGGCTTCAAAAGTGTGTGAAATGGTAAGTTTTTTGGTGGGAAATTTGCAAAAATTTAAATTTTCGTGCCCCCCAAGCATATGAAATTAGCAAGTTGGTTTGGAATTGGAAAACCAAGTTTATAGAAATTTTTTTGGGATTTTTTTGATTTTTTTTCGGATTTTTCCTGATTTAATTTTGGTATTTTCGTTTAATAAATCGGAGCATCAAATTGGAGCCGTCGGATCGTCATCGAGATTTCATTCGTGATCAGATCGGGCGGATAGAATCTCAGCCGTTCGATTTTCCTCAATATCTCGCATTTTATCAGATAATTGAATCTCAGCGCTCCGATCTTCCTAGAGTTACGCATAGATTTTGCGATCTCCGAACACGAGTTCAACCTAGATGCTTCGATTGACCTCGAGACGCGCATATCGTGATCGGAGCAATCGTCTTTGATGTGGATCGTCAGATTGACCTCGATCATTGTGTTCGTTCCGATTTTGCGATTGCGTCTTAATCCTGAGCGTCCGATGATCCTCGATCTCTGTGTGCGATGATCATCTGAACTATACTTCTAATCCTGGCCATTAGATCTTTCTCGATCGAAGAAGCCGTTCGCGATCTTCCCCGAGCGCCTCGATTTGGGCCGTTTGATGAACCTCGAGCGACACATCAGATCTCGAATCCGGATCGTCTGATAGTTCTCGAGTCACGTATGCTAAATTCTGGTTGTTCGATTTGGCTGATCTGGTGCATCCGGGCATTGGTTAAGGCTTTGATCTTGACTGTGCGATTCCAGATCCTATGGATGATGGATTTCTAGTCGTTGGATCGTGTTTCTAATTACAAAATCACTTTCTAAGGTTTTTTTTTATCCGAATTTTAGCAATTACCCACTTCCTAATTGATAAAAATTTGATTTTCTTGTAAATTTCCTTCCATTTTGATAATTTGCTAAATTTTTCTCCTTTCTAATTATTTAATATTGCATTTATTTTATATATTTCTATTTCTTTAATATTTTTAATGCTAATAATTAAATAATTGTATTTTTCCATTTCTATGTATTTTTATTTATTTCCTATTTCATTTTCAGATAATAAATTATAAATTACACACTATTATTTACATAATGTTTGATTTATTTTTAATAAATACATTTTATTTAATTATATGAATTTTTTCTATGTACACATTCTTATAATATGTAGTATTAACATTTATTATGCTAACACATACCTTATTCATTCACATATTAGCCAATATGTGTATTTATATTTTTTTTCTATTTATTTCTTAAGCAATTCCTTAAATTTTATAATTAATTCCACTAAAATTGTAATTTTTATTTAATTATCCTAATTTTTATTATATCTCCAATATAAATTATTTTTCATGTGCCAACCCACAATTTGCATCCATAATTTTATTAATCTTTGAAATTAATTCACTTAACTTATTTTATTTATTTTAAATTATTTGACAAAATTCTGGGGTATTAGAGAAGCAAAGTGACTTGAACCCGCCAATTTAATAACATATCCAGAAATTAGCTCAATTAGTCAAGATTAGGGCTCTCATTTTGCCAAAATACCTTTAGGGGTTTAAATTAGGAAAGAAATGAAATTTAGGGTATTTCAAGGATTCGAAATGACCCAAAATTCCATGGGATGGCATAAACTAACAAGACACACCACATATCCAAAAATTCGGACAATTGGCCAAGTTTTGGGTAAAATACCTTCAGTGGGCTCTAAATAAGGAAGGTTTCTAAAGAAAAATGCCGTGGGCCAAACTATACCTTAAAATTTGTGTCTTGATCATATGGTTCCAAAACAATAGGTTATATAACTAAATTCCTAGTGGTTAGGGAGATATTAATTTTTTCTTTTTAAGTTCACGTGAACCCATGAAGGCATGGCCACCAAAAGCATGTGCAAGTCACATGGATGGAACACCATGATCCTATGCAACCCACCCCACCCAATCACCTAGGAACGTCTTCCCTAATTTGAGCACATGTAAAATGATTTTATGCACCACATTGATGATTCAATACACCTACAGGAGGCATCACCTATAGAAATCCATAAAAGGATAATCCCATGTACACCATGTAGTGATCACATGCACCTCGTTGCCAATTAAGCCGAAATCAGCCCACATGTGTGTATGTGTGAGTTTGCACATGTGACAATCCTTATTAGAAGATTCTAGAACAATAAATATACTCTTGATCTCATCTTAGTCGTTACCTTTAAATGAGGAAAAATTAAGATGGAAAATGTATATGTAGTGATTTCATGTACACATGGCACCAAGATTGAGGGATTCCCTCCAAGAACACCCAAATTTGGTTCTAGCTTCAAAAGGAGAGTTTCCTTGTGCAAGATTTGAAAATCAAAGTGTGATATGGTGTATCTCATGCTTTGATATCGTACACCCACTAGCTGGACGTCCAAAGGAAAGAGAAGAAAAACATACCGTTTTTTTGCCTAAGTGTGATGAGCAAGCAAATGAATCAAATGGGAAAGATATGAGAAAATATTCACTCTCTCTATGGGACATCCAAGACCATTTTAGAAGGGTTCTAGAAGAATTTTAGTCTCTAAAATTGAATTAGAAACAAAGACTAGCAAGATCACTAGTGGGCCCACAAAAGAGATATACACACATTCCAAAATATGCACACTTACCATGTATTACCTTTAGTGTTTGGAATGTTCCCCAAATGAGAGTGGCTGCCATAGCTGCCCAAAGAGCTGCCCATGGACGTCCCTTAGTGTGTTTGAAAACTATAAATACCCCCTTCATTGTTCACAAATCATTCATTCTTAGAGCAAGTGAAAATGTCACTAGTGTGATCTCCTCTTCTTCTTTCTCTTCCTCTTCTTGACGTCTCATTTTGTGCCTAAGGAAGGGCTTCTAGTTTCAGAGTTTTAATGATGATTAGAGAGTGGTTTTGTGGAGGGTTGAAGTGACAAAAACATGGGGAAAATGCTGCTGGATTTTTGGGAAACATCTAAAGCTAAGGTGGAAGTTACCTTCTTAAACCTTTTTCATATTTAAGCTATTAGCATGTCCATTTTGATTGATTTGTTTTTCTGAATTTTTTTAATGTTTGGCTTCAGTTTTTTATTCTCATTTATGCAATGTTTTAGATCTATAAATATTTAAGATCATGCCTATTTTTATGATCATTCATGGTAGTATCATGTTAAGGGATGAGTTCCAAGTTTGGGTGCATGATTTTAAATGATGAATGAGTTGTTTCATGTGTTCTTAAATTCTGAAATTTATTTTTCAGTTTATTGTATGATCTGAAATATTATTATTATTTCTTGAACATAAGATCTAAGATAAGAAAAATAGTGATACAAACCACGTAGCATCATAGTTGTTTGAGTAACACCATTGGTGTTATCTTCTTATGATTAAGTTCATGAGGTTTATAATACCTAAGTGATTGGTTGGTGGGTTAGAATCCCTAAGTCCAAAGTCCAATGAAATAGACTAAGAAATGTCATATTTCACTCTAAGGACTCACTTAGTTGAGAACATCAAGGGTTGAAAAACTCTTTTGGTCTAAATTACAACTTACACAATCCAAATGCTTGAAATGCCCTAATGCTTGAAAGTGGTTGAAATATGTATGTGTTAATGTCTTAAATATGAGGATAGTTGTTTATGATCCACTGAGCTTTGTGTTTATTCGTCCTTTAACATTTTTGAAGAATTTGAACTTGTGAAGAAGAATGTGGGATGCCTCCCTTTTAGAGTCCTTTTATCTTGAAATTTTCTATGTAGGGCATGTTTGCCCACTTGTGTCTTTAATTCTATTGTAGACATTTTTATTTTTATGTACTCTTCTTTATGATTAAATAAAGAGTATGAATTTCCTTTTATCTCTTATAATGTAGCCTTGTACATTTTTTATTAAGGCATGGGATATTGGGATTAGAAAGTCAAGTGTGTGTTACTTGTAAAGTAACACCGGCTCGGCCCGTCAACTGGTTAAGTCCATTGTCTAAATAGGTAAGTCCATTGACTAAATGGTTAAGTCTAATTAAGAACACGAGGGTTGGGTTGTTACATGGCATAGTGATGCAGATAATGTGAAAGTAGTCTGGCACTATCGTGGGCATTCCTAGCCCTAGGCGGGTCTCTTTGAAATGGGACTGAGAGTCTACATGAGACTTCATTCTAGATGATCAAGTGAGACATCAACCCTGAGATAAGGTTTTGGAGTTTGTATTTGTAATGCCCTGAAAATCCCGTACTTAATGAAATAAGACATTCAATATCAATTGGATGAAATTTGGGTGAAAAATGAAATTGGGTCCATTTCTGGGGCAAACATAATAGGTCCAAAATCCTCATTTAGTGACCCTTAGGATCTTAGAATGACCAAAAATTTCATGAGATGAAATGAGTTAATCAACTAGACAACATATCTAAAAATTAGCCCAATTGGTCAAGAATTAGGTTTTCATTTGCCTAATACCCTTCAGTGGAGTCTAAATTAAGAAAGTAAATGAAATAAAGATCACCTTAGTAAAAAAAAATGGTTTGGAAATATGTATTAGTCTATTATGAACACAAAAATAAAGATTAAAGTCCTAAATTCTTATTATATAAGGAGATATGAGTTTTTTATTAAATTTATGTGGACCCATGAATGAATGACTACCCACAAATAATCAAGTGCACCCATAGCCCATACACCCCAAAACCGGCCACGTGTGAGTATGAGTGCGCACACATGTGAAAGAACCTAATTATAAGTTTCTAAAAGTTTAATCCATGCCCACAAGGGAACCATAGCTGCCATAAACAAGAAGAAACCAAAGAAACAATAACAAGAAATTTTGCTAGACCCAAAAACACACTATCTTGGCCCTAAGTGTGATGATTACCATCATATTCTTGAACTTCAAACACTAGTCTTCCCCTTGTGATTTGTGTCTAAACATAGTTGTCATGCATGAAGGGAAACCCTAATCAAAGTTGCCAAAATTGTGGCCCCCTTGTGTCTTGAAAAATCTATATAAACCTCCCTTGTGCACACTTATTCTTCATTCCAAAGCAAAGAGTTGACACTTCCCTATTTGCTTGTTCTAGCCCTCTTCTTGGCAACCCCTTTTCATCTCTTGTGTTCTTGAGTAATTTTTAGAGAGAACTTAGGATTTTAGATTTCTTTTATATTCTTGAAGTTGCTGGTTTTCTTGAAGTGCAAAGAAGAAGGGAACCATTGTCGAATTTTCTACAAACAAGCAACTAAGGTGGATGGTCTTCCTACAATTCTACTTTACTAGTTTAAGTTTTTAGCATGTTCATGCACCTTTTATTTTCAGTTTAACATGTTTATTTTCAGTTTCCTACATGTTTAATCATGATTTAGATTTTGATTATCATGTATGCATGTTTTAAGTATTCATGACACCATGCCATGCCTAGTTTTCATGCTTAGGTTTAATTTGAATTGTGAAGCATGCTACGTATTTTTTCATGCTTTTTGAATGTTTTATTCTTAATTTTACTATTCTGATTTTGGATTCAAGAATATGTGGGAATTAATTTTAAGACTTTGAAGTTTATGAACCACGTATTGTCATAGTAATCTAAGTGATGCTATGGGTGTTCTTTACATATACTTAGTGTATATAGGTCTCATTACTATGTATAGATGTGTATAGCCCAAAGTACTTGGATTATGGACATGGGATCCTTATTCCAATGGAATATGAGAAGATGAATTGTCTTTCCATCCAAGAGTAAAGTATTTTGATAAGAACATCAAGGGATTAGATCCCTTTTTAGTTTTAATGTCAACAATAACCAAAGATGTTGGTTGAATCGCCAAATGTATGCAAGTGTTTGAATTTGGATGTGTTTTTTATTTGAATTAATAATGTAGTTGATCATGAAATGATCCACTGGGTTATATGCTCACCCCTTCGCCTTTTATTTTTCAAGAAATTGAATCATAAAGACTACTAAGTATTTGATAGGATTTTAAATTTGAAAAGTTTATATGTAAGGGCATGTTGCCCAAGTTTTGATTACTTAAATTAAGACTTGCACTGAATTTAATTTTGTTTCTATTTTGAGTTATGTACTCTTTCTTTAATTATCTTTTGTCATTTAAAATTCAAGTATGTACTTCTTTATTATTTTATTGAATGAATAAAGATTAAAGATTTCTTTTATCTCCCTTGTAATAGTCTAATTAAATTAAAGTTAAATTGTTTGGGTTGTGTATTCATTATGAATTAATAAAACTTGAGATAATTGAAATAGAATGTGATACAAGTAAGGTGACATGAACCAATTAATTGGACAATATATCCGAACATTAGAACAATTGGTCGAGCTTAGGGTTTCCATTTCCCAAGCGTTCTTTAGGGGGTCCAAATTAGAAAGAATTGGCATTTAGGATACTTTAGAGAATTGAAATGATCAAAAACGAAATGAGATGACATAAACTAAAAAAATAAATGACATATCCAAAAATTAGAACATTGGCCAAGATTTGAATTTTCATTTGCCTAATGACCTCAGTGGGTCTTAAATAACGAAAGTTTTTTATGGAAAATCACCTAAGGCCAAACCATACTTTAAAATGTGCATTAGGTTCATGTAATTTCAAAACTATAGGATATAAATCAGAATTTCATGTAAATAAGGAGAAATTAATTTTTATTTGATTTTTGTGAACCAATGAAGTCATGGCCACCCCTAACATGGGCAAGTTACATGGGTAGAGCACCATGATCATATGCACCCTACCCAACCCAAAGCTCCATGGGACATGTCCATTATTTGAATCCTTGTAAAATTATCCTATTTTCCATGCAAATGATTCAATACACCCATATTAGTAGACTTTTTATATGGTCTAGAAACCATGAGACATGATTCCATATACACCGCCACTTGATTGTGTACACCCACACCCACTTAAGCCAAAATCGGCCCAACCATGTACATGTGTGTGTGCATGCATGTGAATTAGATAGCTCCTTGGAACCAAGATGAGCATCTTTGATTATTATATGACGTCTTCTCAAATCTGATATTGTACACCCATGCTTAATGTCCAAGAAATAAGATAATGGGAAAGTATTCCTTGTGTGTTTGTGTGATGAACAAGCAAGGAAACCAAAAAGGAAAGTTGCTATGAGCACATATGGGATGTTCCATCTGAATTAGAATATGATCTAAACCTCTTTTGTATTCAAACATAATTAGGAAATAAGATTGTACTCATATCTTTTAAATTAGAAAACCTTATGGGTCCGACTTGCCAACCATGAGTACACTTGCCCTTTTTATGTAAACCATCCCCTTATGAGTTTGGAAACATGCCCAAACATGGTTAGCTACCCTAACTGCCCTAGATAGCCCCTTGTGCTCATGAACACCTATAAATACCCCCTCTTGCTCACATTTATTTCATCCCAAAGCAAAGAGTTGACACTTCCCTCTTTGTTTGTTCTTGCCTTCTTCTTGGCACCCCTTCTCACTCTCTTTTCTTTCTTGCGTGAGAAATTCTCATTTTAGTATTTTAGAGAGTTTTTGAAGTAGTTTTATTGGTGATTAGAAGTTCTTGAAGTTCTGAAAGTGGTAGATAAGGGGAACCTCTGCCAGATTCTACAAAGAAACTCGGATTAAGGTGGAGGGGATTTCTTAAACCTCTACTTTGCCATTTTAAAGTTCTAACATGTTCATGCTTGTTTAAATTCTAATTTTCAGCATGTCTTATTTTAGTTTCAGCATGTTTAATCATATTTTAATTTTAGTTCAACATGTTTTTATGTTTTAAACATATTTTAATTGCAACCATGCTTAGAATCCATGTTTAGGATTAATTAAATGTTTCAAGCATACTATGTAATGTTTTTCATGTTTTTTTGGTTGTTTAAAATTCCAGTATTTACATTTTGAATTTCTTTTATGATTATGTGATTCTTAAATATAAGAAATTGAATATAAGAACCACGTACTATTATAGTGACCCATATGGGTGCTATGGGTGTTCTTAACACATGTTTGGAGTGTGTGGTTGCGAGGCGCAGCTAAGGGATACTTGGTATGTGGCATCCAATGGAAAGTGGCAAAGAAATGTCTTTCCACCCTAAAGAGGGGTATTTAAATTAAAAACATTAAGGAAGTAGAACCCCTTTCAATCTTAACGTCAACTACAACCAAAAAGTTGCTTGAATCACTTAATGCATGAAAGTGTTTGAATTTAGATGTGCTATTAATTTGAAATAACAACTTAGTTGTTTAATGAATGATCCACTAGGCTATGTGCTCACCCCTTCCTTTTATTTTTTAGAAATTTGAAATGCATGATCAAGCTTGCTAAGGAACTAAGAAGTCTAATTTTAGAAAGTTTCTATGTAAGGGTATATTGCCCAAATTTTGAATAAAAACTTCCATTGAATTTTTGTTTTAAATTTTAGAGTTATGTACTCTTTCTTTTAATTATATGAATTCAATAATGTATTTCTTTATTTTATTTTGAATAAATAAAGAGTTTAAAGTTTTCCTTCATTTACTTGTATTATCTTGTTGAAAATTAAACTCAATGGAAGTATATTTATGAGTATTTCAATAAGTGTTAGAATAAAGGAATTGAGATGTAAGTTGTGTATATGTAAATGTGTTATTGGACCAACCTGCCTTGTGGTTGAGTTTAAACTTGTCTTTAGGGGGTCGGGGTGTTACAGTGGTTGAGTCCAATTGAAAGTTTTGAGGGTCAGGGTGTTACAGTACCAGGCCTTGGGCATTATGTTGATTTCTCCAAACCTAAGTTGGAATGCCTAGGGAGAACCCTTTCAGTTTTAACATTAACTCTAACAATTGAATCGTTGAAACATCTAATGCTTTACAAGTGCTTGCACGTTTATATTTTGACTAGTATAATACTCGAGATGTTTATGTATAAGATCCACTAGGCTCTTGAGCTTACCCCCATTAATCTATTTTTCAGGTAACCATTGAAGATACTTGCTCACAAGAAAGTAATTGGCTTCCATTGGAGTAGCTTGATACAATCCACTATTGGGGTTGTATAGTAGTAGGAGTTTACTTTTGCTTACAGTTGTAGGGCATGGGACCCACATTTCATTTATGTTTAATCATATTGATTATTAACTTTGGCCATGGGGCCAAGCATTCAGTTATTGATTCATTTTGAACTTAGATCACGGGGTTCGAGCGTTTTATTTTAGCTTTTATGAGTTTAATCGTCATGTGATTAATTTTAATTAACTTGCCATCCTCGTGTTTACTATTGCATAAGGTTTATTATTTATGTTTCTGTACTCTAATATGTATTGGGATGGTGTGAGAAAAGAAAGAACAACAAAAGTAATGTTCCTGGTCAATGGATGTTGATGGCAGGAGTAACTGCACCTTGTGATTAATTTCGTCTCAAGGCAAGAGACAAAGATGCCTAGTCAGCAGTATGTGTGACAATGTCTGGGGGCTAGGGTGTCACAGATAATGTTTGAGATGTGTTGTACATGATCCATTGGGTTCTTGAACTCACTCCACTAATCTATTTTTCTACTAATCACTGAAGATACTTGCTTATAGGCAAGTAACTGAAGAACATTGAAGTAGCTTGATACAATCTACTATTGAGGTTGTATTAGAATAGAAGTTAATTATTTGGTTACAGTAGTAGGGCATGGGACCTACATCTAATTTGTGTTTGGTTTTTTTTTTATTTATTGACTTTGGCCATGGGGCCAAGTATTCGTTATTAACTCATTTGAACTTAGGCCATAAGGTTAGAGTATTCCATTTCTTCATAAGTTTAATCATATTACTACTAGTTGACATGCCATCCCCATTTTAATCATGCATAATATTATTGTCTATGTTTCCGCACTCTGATGTTTTATTGGGATGGTTATGAGAAAAAAAAGAGAATATAAGTAATGTCCTAGTTCCCGAATGTTGAAAGCAGGAGTGACCGCATGTTTTGCTTAATTCCATCTCGAGGTGAGCGATGAAGACGCTCAGTCAGCGGAATTGGTGATAAAATTCAGGGGTCGGGGTCTTACAATGCAAGCACCTATCAGGGATTACGTGTTTAATACATTTCAATTGTTTAGGTTGACGTTAAGACTGAAAGGACTTTCCTTTGTATTCCCCATTAGGTTTAGAATATCAAAAGTAAGACTCAAAGGTCTATTACCTATTCGGAACCCTATCTCAGGAGTGACATCTCACTCGACCATCAGTCCAAGGAGTGAAGTCTCACTCGACCTTCAATCCCATCTTACTACTTCCACCATAGCATCAAGACCCTTCTTAGGTTGGGAACACCCATGATGATGCCAAACTACTGCCACAGTATCTGCACCACCACATCGATACGTGGTTAATTCTCTTAATTGTCTTTAATTAGTAACCACAAGCATATTCACAATATCAACATCTCAATATAAATGACAATGGATCTATATCAAAAATACATCATGCTTAAGGTCACAAAAGTCATGTTATTCCTCACATGGTATACATGGCATATATTTCAAACAGTATTGACATTCATAGATAAGACAACATGCTATTAACATTGTAAAAGACAATCATTCATTTATATGTCTCACACACATCCCTAGCATGCTTCTAAACAATTAGTACAAGCAATCATTTAATCATGTTTCACATTCAAACCAAAATAATACTAAAGAGTTTAGGGTAGTCATCTTGCAACGACCCATATTTTTTTGGACATTGAGTTGACAGGCTCGACATGTATTTTCATTTATCAATAGATGAATTATAAAATGAAAAATGCATGATTGTATGGAAATACATGATTTTTATGGAAATGGTATTAACTAATGTGTGTATTAAATGAGAAATTTAAGAAATAATTAATGATCATAATATTGATAATAATAAATATCACATGGTGAAAATTCAGTTGATGATGAAATGAATTAATTAAATCTTGCATACGTATATGAAAATATACATGCATATATACATATACATGATTGTATGAATATATATATATAGGATGAGTATATATATATGCATCAAAAATGGGAAAAAAAAAGAATATATATAGATTAATTAATGGTGAGTTGTTGGGACGAAGAAGGACAAATAAAGAAAAGAATAAATAATATTAAGGAGATAATAGGATGAGTCATTTAGATAAGGCTTCTTGAATTTTAATTTTTATAGTGTAATTTCTATAAATTGTGTTAGTTTATTGTATGACCCAAAATTAGGATGTGATTTCACTAGGAATAGAACTATATATATATATATATATATATATATATATATATATATATATATCATTTTGTTCAGATCAACGAGTAGAATATACATATATATTTTATTTGTACCCATGTAGGCCCTAAGAATTTATATGGTAGTTGGAAGTTGACACATATAGGGTATACCTGTTAGCACTAAAATTTTAGTTTGTGGGCATTGAAATGTCTAGAATAAAATTTTGAACTCAATGACACTAAAATTAGGATTTTAGAGGTCAATTGATATATTAAATTTGTATTTATACAATTTGAGGATTAATTAATAAATATAGAAAAAATGTATATAGAGTAATATTATGTGAAATAATAGGAAAAATGTTATATATAATGTTGTATAACATTATGAAATACTTATTGTGAAAAATGTATAACATAAGAAATAATTAATTTTTTTCTATTTACTGTATTGAACTGCCAAATTTATGGAAATGGCTGGTTCTTGTGTACCAATAGTGAAAACATGTCGACAATATAGATTTTTGGTATTTCAATATTAAGGGCTTACTGACACGAATTGACCTTGTTGACCTTGTTAGTCAGATAGGTCAACGAGTTTTAGGTTTAGTTAGAGTTGATCATATTAAAAAAAATTTGACCAAATCCATAAATAGACCACAATTGACTGAGTTAATCCTTTGATTGACCAAAGACCATAAAATTATATTTGAGCCAAATTTCATGTAAATATTATGAAACCACGTTGATTACACAGGATCAAACGTTAGCAGGACGTGACCGATTACGAGAGGAGCATCGCGAGCTGAGCATCCTTGTGAGTAGTATTCTCTAATTTATCACTTAACTTATTATTCTGCTCATAAATGAAATATATTACATATTGAAATGCATTTGCAATCTTTCAATGGGTTTTTAAATAAGAAAATATGCACTAGATCTTGAGGTCTAATGGTGTAGATTAGGGTATTGGATGTAGTAAAGCATTGAAAACAAGTGGCTGTCATACTTGAGGTTACATTCTAGGCAAGTCTATCAATTAGACTCCCCTATTGAGGATCTAAGGCCACCATACATGAGGTATGAGTTGGCGGATCCCTATGATATGATATAGGAATATGTCTAACTATCAGGTACACCCACTTGAGTGGATTTATTATTGCCTGGTAGGCTATTGAGAGCTTTGACATGTGTTTGCAGTATTAAAACTATTTTTAAAATTGAGGGTGCACAACTGCATTATGGATTTAACATTTGTTAACTTGTTGCGTTCATTCACATTATTATTATTACGCATACATATATGATATTGTTTTCTAGAATTCATGTTCTAAGTTATAGATTAGAGTACATTATTCACTGGGCCACTGTACTACTCTAACATTTTAGGTTCTTCTACTTTGGATGGAGGCAAGAAAGTGGTCATCGCATAACGTGCACTTTTTTTATTTTAGTAGGTCTCTTCACATAGGTTTTTGTTTTAAGAGTTAGTATGATGTAGGGGAGGTGAGGAAAACATTGTAGATATTTTGACTATTATATTTTCACTATTGCTACATAGAGAAGACTATATGTAAATATTTTTTGTTTAATAAAAAAATTCTACTATAATTAATTGTTTAACTACTTCCGTGTCTCTTATGATTACTCTAATGATGTTATAAATAGATAAGAAAGAAGCTTAATAGTTTTTTGGCAAGCTCAGCTTGCGAGTGAGTTTGTCAAGGCACTGTGCCGGTTGGCTCACCCTTCACCCTCGGGAAGGGGTCCCGACACATCTCCACTTGTTTCTTTGTTCACTCCTTTTAATCTTTGCATTGATGGATTCAAATCCTCAACTTTTAAGATTCAATACCATGATTCAATGTCCTTAAACCATAATTCGATGTCCCCCTAATCTATATGGTATATGGTGTGGGAGAAAGGCCATAATAGGTCTACATCAATGTGATTCCCTTCTGTGTACTGTGGAAGGGGAGAGAAGTACCTCGGTGACAAGTGTGCGTGCATAAAAAGTCAAAAATTGGGTTATGGGACACGTTACCGCTTTAGTTTGAGGATGTTTGACGCATTGCAACAGTAGCTAAAATGTGCGATTTCGCATTACTACAGTAAGGCTTTCTATTATCACAGTAACCAATGGCTAAAACTATGTGTACGCACTACCGCGATAGTCACGTGATTTCTAGGAATTGCATTTTTGTTTGTTGTTCTCTCGTTTCTTCTTGCTAATGAGACTTTAATGCACTGAACTTTAGATTCAATAACATGAATCATACATAATAGAAGGATGTTATACCTTGTTGCTATCTTTTATCTCCTTCGTTCATCTCACACGAAACGATTCCAACTCTTTTAGGGTCTATCATGATGCAAAGAGTGAAACAACTGTTTAAAAATCATCATAGTAGATTCTACTTGTGACAAATCATAGTATGGAACTTAGATAATCCTTTGAGAGTTGGTTCTTACCTCACAACATGTTTGGTAACAATTCTAAGGCTCTACAATAGAGCTGCAACACTTTATCTATGTGCTTCTTGCCTGCTTGGCGGCAGTTTGGAATAGTTGGGATAGATTGGATTCAAGTTAAAACGCATGTGGGAGCAAGAAAATGTCACAATAGGTGGCTGGTTTCAATTTTGCGAAGAGAGTACGCGACTACGAGGTGGACATTTGTGATTAGGGTTTATGCACTAGATTTTAACATATATAGTTATGCATTAACGCTGTAACCAATACCGTATCTTTTTTTGGGTTTTTCTCGCACTACTGCGATAGTTTGTGGTTGTTGTACTCCTTCGTTTTGTGCAACGTTCCGCTATTTGTTTTGACTCGCCAATCATCTTGTAAAGTGATCATAAGTCTTATGCCCATGTTTTCGTGGATTTTCCCAAGGTTTATTGTACTCAAATATTTTATTAAATTTATTTTATTTATCAGATTTTGTATAAATTCTGGGGTATTACATCCCGATATAACATTTTTCGTGAATTTATAAGCAAGGTATAGTTCTTCACCTACAAGAAGACATTGGAATGGAGTTAGCCATGAATTTAGATATCTCTGAGGCAAAATTGATTTGAGTTTATTTTATTCAAATGAATCTCGAGAACAATTTGTAACAACCCGCATTTTTTGATATCAAGTCGACGGGTTCAACATGTACTTTCATGTTTAAATTAATGAATTATAAATAAAAAAATACATGATTTTACAAAAATATGTGATTTTTATGGCAATGGTATTAATTAATGTATGTATTAAATGAGAAATAAAATAAATAAATGGTGGAAATAATAACAATACAAGTGCATTAATTAATGAGTTGCTTAAGAAAATAAATAAATAAATAATGATGAATGAAAAGAATTAATCATCACACACTGTAACATCTCGAAAATTTTATATGAAATTTTTTTTTTTACTTAGAATATTATACAGAATTGATGAATGAGGATTTTGGCATGTCCCAGTTACCCAAATGAGGATCAAAAATCAATTTAAGGGGTTTTAGAAAGAAAAAATATGATTTTAATGCATGAAATGAGATATCATGGTCAAAAATAGAAGGATATGTGCAAATTCGATGAAAAAAGGATTAGAAGTCGATTTGAATCAAGATTTGGTAAAAATCCGAAGAGAAAACAAGGAATTAGGCTGAAAAATCAGAAAAATAAACTCAAAATGATGTAAACCGTAGATCTGAATCAGATATCACCATCCAACGACCAAGATCAGCAACGCACGTACGCTCGGGAGCACCAGATCAATCCGATCGAACGGCCAGAGATCGAAAATACGTGATTCGAGGACAATCGAATGGGAACAGAAAATTTCGGAGATCACGAAATCGAAGCGCACACGGTGATCGAGGATCATCAACGGTCTGGATCGAGGCGCTCTGGGTTGATCGCGAATGTTGACGCGCTCGAGGATCATCAACGGTCCAGATCTCACCCGCCAAAATCAAATCGCGAACGAACACTCTGATCGAGGATCATCAACGGCTGAGATCGAGAATCAAATTCTGTTGCGTGATCCGAGAATAATCCAATGGTTCTGATCGAATATCAACGCGTGTCTCGAGGAAAATCAGACGTTCCAGATTCTATCCGCCCGATCTTGATCACGAACG
>JAJIYU010011205.1:0-15444 GCA_030144865.1 Tinospora cordifolia
TATTCCACCCATGTGAATTGCACATGTTTAGGGGTGGCCAAGTACTTATGGGTCCACATGAATTTAATAAAAATTCGTATCTCATTATTTACTAAGAATTAAGGCCTTTAACACATATTTTTGTGTTCATATTGAAATAATGCACATTTCCAACCATCTTTTGCCTAGGGTGATCTTCATTTCATTTACTTTCATAATTTAGACTCCACTGAAGGGTATTAAGCAAATGAAACCCTAATTTTTGGCCAATTGAGTCGATTTTCAGATATTGTGTCTAGTTGATCAGTTCATGTCATCTCATGTCGTTTTAGGTTGTTCTAAGGTCTTAAGATTCACTAAAATGCAGTTTAGACCTGCTAAATTTATCTTTGAAATGGACCCATTTTCATTTCTCACTCAAATTCAAAATGAAATTGAATTATTTCATTTTATTTAGTATAAGATTATAGGGTATTACATATTGATTCTAGCACATTTTAGTAACTATGCTCTTTGAGACAGTCACTAGGAGGCGGGGTGTTACAAAGGTAGCATCAGAGCACAGTCAATAAGTTACTAGGAAAAATGTTTACACTAATACTAAAGGTGGTATCAAAGTTTAGTTGGCAGGCTATTGGGCAAGATGTTTTCTCTAATACCAAAGGTAGTATCAGAAGCCTAGTTAGTAGATATATTGGGCCAAGTGTTTACTTAAGTACAAAAGGTGGTATAAAAATTGATGTAAGTTGTTAGTTTGATGGAGTAACCTTTCATCCAAGTATTGAGTTCCTAGGTTTAGGAAAAAGACCATAGGCAAAGACTCGAGTGTTGTCAAGGATTTGCTCAGTGGATCATGCATGAAAACTTCTATATCATAGGTTACAAACTGAAAATGTATGTAAATGAAACACTTGTTTGGTCAGGACATGAGCTCAAGAGGATCTTGTATCTCTAGTTTCTACATGGTATGAGACGTGAAGGAATTCAGAGATATCGAGGAATCTTGGACTTGAAGATTGATAGGCCATGTTTGTGAATGGTTAGTGACTTTGGAAGATTGAGTATGAGACGATTGAGTATAGTGGGGCTTGGGAGGCCTTAGTCGTCGAGACATTTGTGAACTTATTTGGGTGTAGTGAGGTTTCTAAGTGAAAGCCTATTACATTGAGCAAGAGTGATATGAGATACTTGAACTCGGAAGCATTAATGCCGCTTGAGAATTTCTCTATACTAGCGTGCAATTGTATAATTGTATGATTGTTACGTGCATGTTATATTTATTTAAATTCTATGAATATGTATGATTGTATATCACATGTATTGTGATCATTGAGCCAAAACCCTGTATCCAACAACATTAGAGGACTTTGAAAATTCTCAAATAGGATATAGAAGAATAAATAGAGAACTTAGAGACATGAATCTAGAGTCATGATAACACAAGTGATATGCAAACATGAGACAATTGATATAACAATAGACATAGGGGAAATAACTATTATCACAAGTCTGAAAGAACATTTTGTATCCTAATGTTAAAAAAAGGGTTTTGAGTACATTCAAAATTGATTTGAGATGAGATTGTAATTCTCCAAGTATATTAAAAATTTTCCGTGATGGTATCGCACTAAGTTATTAGATACTAAAATGAATTTTGTCTTGTAGATAATGACAAGAACCAAAGGAAACACAACAGGGGATGAGAACAAAAATGAGTTTGGTTAAAGGGACTAGAGAACACCTGAGGGAGCAATAGCCAATTGGAGCAATTTTATCGTTGGAGATGATGGCAAAGATTACCCAATAGGTAATAGAGCAAGTTATGAGGACTCTACCTCAGGCACAAAATCTGCCTCCAATACAGCCATAGCCTTAGGCTCATTAGGCCCTGTTGCCAAATGGTCTAATATTATCAGACCAAACAATCGCTAATGATAAAGAGAAGATGAATTTGTGAATAGAGTTTCAAAAGTTGCAATCGAGCACTTTTGATGAGAAAGATGATCATATGGCAGTAGATGTGTGGTTTCCTTAAACGACTAAGCATCTTAATGTTTTGGGGGCAACTGGCCCTAGACGAGAAGCTTTGGCAGTGCATCAGTTTGGGCGTGCTTACCACTAGTGGGAGATGATCATGGATGATCCATATACTGACATTTTAGCTATGATATGGGAGCAATTCAAGAACTTATTTTATGATAGTTTCTTCTCCATGGCCATTACCAGATAGTTTCAGTCATAATTTGTGCGACTAATGCAAAGGAATATGAGAGGAAGTTTACTTAGATGTCGAGATTTGCACCTGAGTTGGTTAGGGATCAAAAAGCCAAGGTTGAAAAATTTTTAGAAGGACTACGAGTGAAAATTAGGAAGCTAATTATTCCTCTAAGGCTAACTACATTCAAAGAGACAATAGTTAGAATCCAATTGATCAAGAGAGACATTAAATTTAAGTAATGATGGTTACCAAGCACCTTAAACCCGCAACAGGTGCAGAACCAGAATAGGTATTTGTGAGGTAGACCTCAACAGCAAGTATAACAATATCCCTAGACACGACCTAACCGTGCTAGAGAAGAAGAGATGGAGCAGACCAGATGACAAGGGTTATGTTTCCATTGTAACTAGCAAGGACATGTGGTAAAGTTTTGTCCTACCAAAGTGTAAGCTCCTCGACAACAACATCAATAACAACAATATAATCAGGGAAGATGACAAAATGATTGTTTTCAAGTTAGGAAGCAGCAACACCCCTGGCAAAATAATAATCAAAACCAAGTGTACAACCAGAATCAAAACCATGGCCGTGAACAAATTTAGGCTAGAGTTTTTGTTGTTGAAGATGTCAAGTCCCTACAGTAGAAGGTACATTTTTATTATTTAATTTTGCTATGAATCTTTTGTTCGATTCGGGTGCTACTAAATCTGTTGTTACTGAACAACTAGTGAATATGTTACTATTGTGAAGGAAATCCAGAACGTAGTGGTGGTTCAAGATTATGTGGATGTATTTTTAGATGACCAGGACTACTACCAAACAAAGATGTGGAGTTTTAGATTGAAGTTCACCTGGAATTGATCCCATGGTCATTCTTCCCTACAGAATAACACCATTAGAGTTGATAGAGTTCAAGACTCAGTTGAACGAGCTCTTAGAAAAAGGATTCATTAGACCAAGTAAATCATCATGGGGAGTTCCGATATTGTTTGTAAAGAAGAAAGGTGGATCCACGAGGTTGTGTTGTAGACTATCAGAAGCTAAATTAGGCAACAGTGAAGAATAAGTATTCCATTCCGAGGATTGATGACTTATTCGATCAATCAAGGAGAGCCAGTCATTTCTCCAAGATTGATCTTAGGTCAGGATATCATCAATTGAGAATTTGAGAGTCAAACATATACAAGACGACCTTTAAAACTCGGTATGAGCAGTTTGAGTTCATAGTGAGGCCATTTGTTTTAACCAATGAATTAGTAGCGTTCATGGATCTGATAAACAAAGTATTCAAATAATACCTTGATCAATTCATGGTGGTATTCATAGATGATGTATTGACCAAGTCAAAAGTAGAACATGTAAAACATTTGGGAATTGTATTGAAGACACTTAAAATGAATTAATTATATGTCAAAGTCAATAAATGCGAGTTTTGGATGAAGATAGTCACATTCTTTGGCCGTGTAGTTTCAACAAAAGGATCTTAGTACATCTAGAAAAGGCATAGGCTGTCACAGAATGGAAGCAAGCCAAGTTTGTTATAGAGATTCAAAGTTTCTTGGGCTTAGCAAGATATTGCCATAGATTTATCTAAGATTTCTCAAAGTTAGCTAAATTTATGAAAAAGTTAACTAGAAAAGGAGTCAAATTCATTTAGGTTGAGAAATGTGAACAATCATTCCAAGAATTGAACAAGAGATTAACTTTAGCCCCCATATTAACTACTCCTAAATATGGTGCTGGATATGTTCTGTGTACAGATGTTTCACAAAACGAATTGAGTGCAGTATTAATGGAAGAAAGGAAGCTTGTTGCGTATGCCTTACAATAACTAAAGGCTCATGAACAGAATTATCCAACACATGACTTAGAACAAGTAGCTAGTGTGTTTGCCTTGAAGATCTGGGGACACTATTTTTATGGTGAAAGATTTGACTTATTTTCATATCACAAGAGTCTGAAGCAAATCTATACTCAGAAGGAGTTAAATCTCAAGCAATGCAGATAGATGAAATTTCATAAGGATTGTGATTTTTAGCTATATTACCATCAAGGGAAAGTTAATGTAGTAGTGGATGCCTTGAGTTGAAAATTTAACAAATAAGATGAGGAAAATGGTCAAATTTACTAATTAATTGAGGATCTCAACCTGAGAGGGACTTTAGACGAGAAGCAGGTATACCTTTACAATTTGATTTGCTAGCCATATCTTTTGCACAAGATCAAAGATGCATGGAGGCAAGATAATTGGATCACGAATTTGATTGAAACAGTTGAAAAAGACAAACATACAAATTTTAGGATGGATGCAGAGAATATATTGAGACTTGGGGATGTAACTTGTGTACAAGAGAGTGAGTAGAGCAGAAAAACCATATTGGATGAAGTACATCAGACTAAATATACAAGGCATCCAAGAGGAGATAAGATATATCAAAACCTCTGGAAGACATATTGGTGGAGAGGAATAAAAAGAGATGTAACAAAAGTATGTCTCTAAATGTCTAATCTATCAACATGTAAAGGTAGAATACATAAAGCCCACTAGATTGTTACAACCTCTTCCTATCCAAGAATGAAAATGGGATAACATCGCAATGAATTTTGTTAGTAGGTTACCGAGGAACAAGAAGGGAGAATATATTTTGTGGATGATTGTGGATCATCTCACGAAGGTGGCTCATTTCCTACCCAAACGATCCATAGATCCAATTGGAAAGCTTAAAGAACTTTATGTCAAAGAAATAATAAGGTTATATGGTGTGCCTAAAACCATAGTGTCAGACAGAGATTCTTGATTCACATCACATTTTTGACAGAGCCTACAAAAAGAGTTGGGCACCACACTCACTACCAGCACAACTTTCCATCCACAGATTGATGGATAGTCTGAGAGAGTTATTTAGACATTAGAAGATATGTTGGGATCTTGCATCCTTGATTTTAAGGGCAATTACAGCAAATACTTACATTTGACAGAATTCACCTATAACAACAGTTATTATGTAAGCATAAAGATGGCTCCTTATGCAGCTCTTTATGGCAAACCATGCAAGTTACCATCCTGTTAGCTGGCTTTGAAGCTCATGTGCATATAGGACTAGATCTAGTCGAGGAGATGAATAATCAGGTCAAATAAATCCAGAAGAGATTGATCACAACACAAACTAGGCAAAAGAGTTATGCAAATAAGAGGAGAAAACCTTTAGAATTTTAGGTAGGCGATAAAGTGTTCCTAAGGGTCAGCCCTCAAAAAGGGATCAAGCGATTTGGGCATAAAGAAAAGTTATCACCCAGATTCATCGGTTTATTTCAAATAATATGAAGGATTAGTAAATGTGCCCACGAGCTAAAACTACCAAATAGAATGTCCTCAGTTTGTAACGCATTCAATGTGTTGATCCTAAGGAGATATGAATGAGATCCCTCTCACATAATCCATTAGGAGAAGATCGACATTCAAGGTGATGCCATATATGAGGAAGCAATTGTCAAGATCCTAGATAGCAAAATACAAACCTTGAGAATGAAAGAGCTTACTTTAGTCAAAGTTCTCTGGAAGTATCATGGAATGGAATTAGCAACTTGAGAGCTAGAAAGTGAGATGAGGAGTAATTATCCAAATATCTTCAGTAGAAATGGATGATTGGGCGACCTCAAAGCAAGTAAGTACAAATTTCAAAGACAATTTATTTTAAGTGGGGTAGATTGTAATAGCCCAAGATTTTATATAAATATTTTAAATAACAGTAAGATCGAATAAATATAAAATAAAATAATTAATTAAATAAACCATGAAAATAATGGCGTAAAACATGTATGACAAAATGTATAAAGGGATTATAAACTCGAAATGATACATTGAAATATGTACAGAGTTTTGTTCTGGTTACTATGGTACCACTTGTCACTACCATGGTAAAGCGTGAAATATCCAATGGAACCAATATGTTTAATGTGCTTTAGTTTCCGCGGTATGATATCTTACTACTGTGGTAATACATAAAGTATGCGTAGAACAAATATGTAAAGTTTCCAAACACGTGAGCTTAGTCAAAACAATCACTCACTAAAACCTTACGCCCAAGAAAAAAAATCATAATAGAAAGAAGTTGAATTGGGAAATAATTCTACCAAGGAAGCACTACAAGGGATTCATAAACTAACCCGAACTAGCCCTAACCTTATTAAAACCTAAAATAGGCACCTTCTATTCTCCTCTCATGCAAAAATGAGATTCACTCTTCTTCTTTCTTCTCTTAGACAACTTCTTGTCCATCATTCGTCCCCCTAGCTGTTCCACACAACAACCCTAGTAGCAAGAGAAGATCAACACAAAAAACTGCATAATAGTGGGGATTTCATATCGTAGGAAGTGCTTCAAGATAGCCTATAAGATAAAACCTACCCCTAGATGATTGGTTACATTTTTTTCTTCTTTTTTTTGAGATTAGATTCTCCTGTAATGACTTATGAGGTTTTAGTTTGCTTCATCATCAAAATAGAACCCTAGAAGGATTCAAGAAGTTCTTTTGGAGCATATGAGCATTTTGACTTATCAAAGAAAGGTATAAGGATTCTATCTAGTCTCAATGCATGATTCATGGTCTATTGTTTAAGGTATTAGGATGCCATTAACATTGGAAAACAAGGGATGAGAGAAACATGCACAAAAGACTATTTTTGTATTGCTTACCATGGTACTGATCTCCGTTATCATGGTGTTGCACTTGTTTCCTCCTTTATTTTCTAAACTTTCACTCTTGTTATCGCGGTACTATGAAGTCCCTTCTTAATTGCATTCTGATTACCGTGGTACTGCGTTTTCCTGCTCTTCTTGTTTCTTGTTTACTTGATTTGGTTATTGTGGTTCTCCTTCCTTTTACAGTGGTACACAGAAGGAGGACTATACTTTGACTCATCTATTATGTTATCTTTGCACACTATATGCCATATTGGATAAAGAGTCATTAGAATATAGCTTTAAAGTGTTAGAAATACTTCAATTACTAAGAGTATCAAATTGGTTCTAAATCTCTAAGGTTGAAGATTCAAGAAGGTTGAGATAATACGAAAGGACAAAAAGAAATTGAGCAATAAGGTGGAAGTGACTTCTAAATTTTACTTTATTATCTTCATTTAAATAAAATATGCATGTGTGATTGCTAATATGCTTTGAAGAGGTCGTGTATGTTTAGTTGATGGCTAGATTTACATGATGAATGAATATTATTGCATGATTTTTGTGATATGTGTGATGACATGATTATATTACTTATCTGTTAATATGCTTATGATAGAGATGGAATGATGATTACCATGTGGATAACGATTACATGTAATTTTTCTGAATTATATTTCCTATTTAAGATGATATTAGTATTAATTGCTATTAAATAAAGGTTAATAAAGATTTTAATCACATACCAGTGCGATGATGTACGAAGGGGTATCATCCTAAGTGTTCGAACCGGGACCTAGCTTGTTGATTATTTATTTGATTGATTTATGAGTTGGAATTGGGAGTCTGGATTGACATCACTTCACAGATGAAAAAGATTTGAGTGCCTCAATTGACCTTTTTCCTCAGATGTGGAAAATTAAGGTGGAGTCCTTTTGGTCTTTACATCAACTAATGAACAACCTAATCGATGAAAATGTTTGACATGTGTGTTTTATTTGATTGAAATAATAGTTTAAATATTTGTGATGATCTACTAGGCTCTTTGAGTTCACCCCTTCCTTTCTAATATTTTAGGAAATTAGTGATCAGATGTTGTGTGGCTAGTAAGAGTCTTCCTTATTGTGTTATTCAGAGTTTACTTTTCCAAATTTATAGCTTTGATTTAGTCAGGTATGTTGGCCCTAGTTTTTCTTTTTCAATTTTAAAGTGTTTTATTTATTGAACACATGGGTCATTGTACCTCTTAGATATTGAAATAGATTTTAAGTTGTGGTATTCTAACTCGATTATTTTATCAAATATGTTTCAAAATGTTTTATGAGAATTTGTATGAGTTATTGTGACCCCAGAAGTATTGTGGAGTTGGGACAAAGAAAAAGAAAGAGAAGAGTGACGTCTTGTTTCCCACGTAGGCTCCATGATTATGTTTCACACATGATGTTATCCTGCCTATTGATATTATTGATTTGAGGGAATTTCAATAATTGTGCCCTCCGGGACCAGCTACCAAGAGGTGGGGTGTTAAAGGTTATAGTGTGCTTCATAAAGGTTATATATGTCTTAGCCCCTCTCGTAGGAGATACATCTCAGAAAATGTGATATTTAATGAGACAGTACATATCTTCATTTAAAGATTGTAGCAAATCTTGTACATTATCAAATTCATCATCTACACAACCATTTTCTATGAATTTTATGTTCTTCTTTCACCACAAAGTCAACCTATTATATAACATGCCTTAGCCCATTCAATTTTTTATGTACTTATTACCTTGAATTTGTCTCCTAATTTACTTGTTATCTTCTTCCTCATAATAAACAAATCATGACTTGTCTATTGAATCAACTACTATAAAGGAAGCTTCAAAATTTGCTAAATGGAAGCATGCTATAAATGAGGAATATGATGCTTTGATGATCGACATACAAAGAAGTCAACACTAAAAAGCAAATTGGACAATTAGAATACAATATATCATTACTAAGTTAGAAGCAAAGTAAGCATAAGCCAAAAAGATGAAATATTACTGTCACTATCATCATTGAATTGGGTCTAGAATCAAAAAGTTGAAAATATCTTGCAAAGGCAAGTGAGAACATAGATAAGATGAATGAAGACCTCATTAAGAAGACAATTCTACATATTTATGCCAAATCCCTCTCAAAATCTTTCTTGACTAGATTGGCCAGGAGCTTCAAGATTTGACTGTAGCTTGGAATGTCTCAGCCTCAGAATGGAGAACCTCTTTCATTTTTTCAGTGGATCGATAGACAGAACAAGAAACCTTACCTATTGACCTTATAATTTCTCCTATCTTTAGATCAAGGAGTAGGGCACTTCTCTATCAATATGGTTGGATTAGAGTGGGAGATTCGCATGATAACAGTATTGTCAAAATATGGATTTCCAATCCAATGGGGGATTGGCTCCTTAATGCTTCATGAGTCTGATAATCGACATCTAATTGGGAACAAATAGGTTTTCAAAGTTAAACATGATAGTGATGGCTTTGTTCATAGGCACAAAGATCCACTAGTAGCAAATGGGTTTCATAAAACTTTTGGATTAGATTTTGGCGAATTTTTAGTTTAGCTGTAAAGTCTACAACTGTGAGAGTTCTTCTGGCACCTATTGTTCAACATGGGTGGCTCATTCATCAACTAGAGGTGAAAAATGCATTCTGTAAATGGGTTCGTAATTGAGATGGTCTATATTTCTCAACTTGAAGGATTTTAAGATTCTTGATTTCCAAATCATATATGCCTTCTATGCAAAACCTTGTATGGTCTTATATAGGTTTCTCATGCTATTTATGTGGATGACATTCTTGTAACTAGTTTAAACTCATCAAAAATTTTATTTGTTATTTAGTTGTTGCAAAGTGAATTATCCTTGAAGGACCTTGGTTTATTGCACTATTTTTTGGGAATTGAAGTACACAAGAATGGGCCTTGCATATATCTCTCCCAATCAAGATATATCAAAGATCTACTTACTGCGTGACTGTCATGGTAGTGTAGCGCAATTTGAGAAAATACAATTATCACGTGGGGACCACAGTACTATGTCAGGGTACCGTGTCACTGCGATCAAATTTTTTAATTTTGGGATGCCGACATGGTACTCGAGTACCAAAAAGTTATATCATGGTATAGTGATTAAAAACTAAGAATTTTGGGCTCAGACGTAGTATGACAGTGCTAGGACGCGGTATTGCAATTAAAAATAGTCCTAGTACTGTGATATTGGGATGCAATACTGCGGTATCATGATTAAAAGACTAGAAATAGAAGCTTGGAGCACTGTGCTAACGTGATATACATATGTATATCAACACAAAAACCTAATTTTCACCATTCATCGCTCAGCCACACACCATTCCCCAAGAACTAAAGCCAGCTGCCCTTGGTGATCATTCTCTTGCTTCCATAGGCATTTTGAGTTGGTTCTAATCCATTCTATCCCTTCCAAACTATCACACGGTCGAACAAGAAGTAGAACTGCACAAATAGACTGCTTCAACCATGTGATAGAGCTTTGGAATCGTGACAGAACGCGCAAGGAAGTAAGAACCAACACCTAGAGGATTATCTAAATCCCTTGATGTGTTACTTTGAAAATAGAATCAATTGTGATAACTTTCAAAACCATACTTCATTTGACAAAACTGTAAAAGTCTTGAAATCAATCATTTTGATGAGACAAATGAGTAGAGCTATGAATAGGGCCGAGGTATAAGATTTTCCTATCTATTGAAACATTTGTTTTTAAACCTTAAGTTTGATGTGTTGAGGTTACACGCACGGGGGAAAAGAAGAAAACACAAACAAAGTGCGATCTTTTGAATACCTCGTAAATACCATAGTGCTGCACACAATAACACACAACACATGCGAGAATAACCTCGCATTACCACAGTAACGCTAGGAGTACCACGATAACATGATGAACAATTTGATTTTTGGACTTTTTGTGCACAAAACCTTGATCAAATCAATATTGTTTTTATACTGCGGTACTAATTGGTTAATAGACACAATAGGATAATTATTTCGTACTATTTTGCATACAACACACCCATTTGACTTGGAAATCATTAGATTATGAATTTAGAATATTAGAAATGTAATAAACATTGAAAAATGGCACTAAATCACTAAAATTGAAGACTACGTGGCAAGGGGAGTGGCTGAGCAAAGGTTTACAAGGAAGTGCGCACAATTATATAGGTAGGGATGATTGCCATGCTCCCTTGTCTTATTTAAGTTTTAAATATTGAACATGATTGTTGTTTATAATATTTGAATGTGTAGGAGCATGTTAGGGTGTACATGAACATTGACTTGAAGCTATGATTTTTGGCGTGTGTATGCATGCTATATAACATGATTAGTGTCTTCCTGCTTGTTGTTTACTCATTTTCATAATGTGAGATTACATGATTATATCTTATTGTTCATGAGGTGATAAGCATTTACATGGCGATATATGTTCAATTATGCGATGAAAAACATGATATAAATGAATCATTGTATGGAACTAAAGTATGTTAAATTAAGATTCGAATCATGTACCAACACAGTAATCCACAAGGGATCACTGTGGGTGTTCTCACGATTGGAATAATAGTTAGTCTGTAATTCTCGATGATAGAAGGATGGGTGAGACCCTAGTTCTTGGTGATGGAGCGATAAGTGAGACCCTATCTCCTGAATTGGATGATGGGTGTGCTCCTATATCCCATTAGAATCTGACACTTCCGCATTTTCCTTTTTCTCTTTATGATAAGATGATAATGATGAGAAAACACCAGGAGTTAGTCTTTTAGTCTAATGTATGTCAGGAGTTAGTCTTTTAGTCTTTTAGTCTCTTTATGTTTGAAATGCCTAATGTATGTCAAGTGTTTGTATGTTTGATATTTTGACCTTAATAATACTTTGGATGTATTGTGTATGATCCACTAGGCTCTCGAGCTCTCCCCACATTTCTATTTCAAGTGACCTTTGGGACAGTTTGAATTACAATATAGCTGGGTACTAATTGATAACTGCAGAACTCACTTAGGAGATTGTGATTTGACTTATTTTATTTCTGTTCATGAATAGTAGTGGAGCTAGCAAATGACCCTCTTTAATTATCTTTGTGCTAATGACTTTAGAAAGTGGTATTGAGCCATATGGACCTGTTTTTAGACTATTACTTGAACACTTTATGTCTAGTTTTTTATTTAGTTTAATCCGTGAGTTTCAATGAGATTTATCATATTCTATCTCCTATTAATATCTCTTGGTATGCCCATGAGATAAATAGATGTATACATGTGCCTGCATTGTTGATGATATTGGATTGATGATAGAAATAATAAAGCCCCAGTTCTTGGCAGTTGACATGTGTAGCGTCTTAATGTTATGTTTTAATGATTTATGTGTGCGCCTCTCCATGCATGACCCGATGTTACAAAAACCAAAGATCGAGAATTGAGGTATTTCAAAGTTGGTATCAGAGCATAGGCTGTAGATGCCATTGGTAAGATGAGAGCTTAGACTACAGAGTGCTAGGCTAGATGTGTATTCAGATGCCAATAGTGGTAGCTGAAATTGATGATGCTTGTTTGTTCAATGGAGGAACCACTTAGCCAAGTATTGGGATCTTAGGTCTAAGGAAAGAGACCATAGGAAGAGACTTAGGTGTTGCCAAGGAGGCACAGTGAATCATAAATAAAAATCACTAGGACATAAGTTAGAAACTGAAATGTGTGAAACACGAAACACTTGTTGGTCATGACTCGAGATCGAGATGATCCTGTATCTCTAGTTTTTGCATGGTATAGGATACGTAAGAATTAAGGATATGGAGGAATCTTAGACTTGAAGATTGAGAGGCCATGGATGGTGAATGGTCTATGACTCTAAGAGAACTTGTTTCTCTATGCTTAGCTAGTATGGGACCGTTAAGTAAAGTGAGACTTGGGAAACCTTAGTCATCGAGACATCTGGAAAATTATTTGGGTATAGTGAGGTTTTTGAGTGGAAGCCTTTGTCGCCAGGTAAGAGTGTTATGAGACATTTGAATTTGAAGGCATAGATGGAAGCTTAAAAATCTCTCTATGCTAGAGTTGATTTTGTGTTGATTGAATGGTTGCTTGCATACTCTTTAGTATTATGATTTTGAATAATGTTATATGAGACCAAAAATCCCATACCCAAAACAAACATGAGGACTCGAAAACCTCAAATTTCAGACTTAAAATCATAAACTAACAGGCCACAAAACGTACTGAGAGCTTAGAGACATGAATCTAGAGTCATGATCAGCACGAAGACTATGAGTAAATAACTTTGACAATAGAATGGACAATTAAAGATAGATATAAAAAGGATGTCAATTACCACAAGTTACAAAGCTCTTAGTATCCAAACCTTGGGAAAAAGGGATTTGTGTAAACTAGATTGAATTGAGATAAAGTTATGATTTTCCTTAAGTATTGAAATTTCTCTAACTGATGTCATGTTGAACTAATGGACACTAAAATGACTATTGGCTTGTAAATAATGGCATAAACAATGGGTAATGGTACGAGAGATGAAAATACTGATGACTCATGGTAGAGAGAAAACAAAGTGTACGAATGGCAGAAGTTCCAACTGGGACAATGGTGACTACAAATATGCTAGCCGAATTTGCTCGGCAAGTGGTAGAATAGGTCATGAGGAATCTGCCACAAATTTAGAACCCACCATAGGTACAACCTCAGCCATAGGTCCAGCCTCAGCCCCAGGTTCATCAGGCCCTGCTACCTACCGATCTAGTGGTTCTAGACCGACTGATTGTAGATGACATAAAATAAAAGAATTTGTTGATGGAATTCCAGAAGGTGCGACCTAGTATTTTTGAGGGTATGACTGATCACTTGGCAATGGATAAGTGGTTCATTGAGATGAACAAGCATTTGAATGCCTTAGGGGCAACTAGCCCTAGGAGAATTGCATTAGCAATGCACCAATTTGTGGGACTCGCCTATCATTGGTGAGAGATGGTTATGAATGATCTTGCTATGGATTAATCCTCTCTTACATGAGAGTAGTTTGAGACTCTATTTTATTCAAACTTTTTCTCCAAGGTAAAGACAAAGCAGTTATAGTCGAAGTTCATCTGACTACATAGAACGCCATGATAGTGGCTGACTATGAGTAGAAATTCACTGATCTATTTAGATTCGCCCCAAAATTGATAAGGGATGAACAATCCAAAGCAAACAAGTTTGCTGAGGGACTTAAGATAGAAATACGAAAGATCATCAATCCTTTGAGATTGACCACTTTTAAGGAAATGGTGGTTAGAGCACAACTGATCGAGCGAGATCTCGAGTATGAACAGGCTTTGAAGAATAGACACAAGTGGTCACAGTTGCAACAAGCTGCAGGAGCCTTGTGGAAGAGGCTGAGTAGATAGGATGGGTATCGAGCATCATAGAATCAAAACCAGGCATAAAATAACAATAGGTCGTAGAAGTAGCAGGCACAGACTGATCGTACTAAGGATGAGTAGAGGGAACAAACAAAGAGGTAAGGGTTGTACTTCTTATGCCGTTAGGGAGGATATATTATCAAGAACTATACTAACTGAACTTTAGCTCCTCCTCAGCAATAGCAGGCGCATGGATAAGATGGTCGTACGTAACAGAGGTAGCAACCACAACCCCAACCACAACAGAATTAGGGGCAGAACCATAATCAAGGCTAGGGACAAAACCAGGCCCAACTTTATGTTATTGATGCCAGATTGATCTTGGACCTGTAGTAGAAGGTACATTTCTTTTATTTAATGTGGCTGTGAAAGTCTTGTGTGACTCAAGTGCTACTAAGTCTTTCATTTTTTGAATACCGGGTTGACAAATTACAATTGGTGACAAACCCATTGCTTATGACATTACATGTAGCCACATCCATAGGAACCACAATAAACTCTATCAGATACTATAAATGTGATCTTAGGTTTGGGGAGAAGCTGATTTCAGCTAATTTTTATACACTTCCTTTTCATGGTTATGATGTCATACTAGGTATGGATTGGCTGACTTTATAGCAAACCAAGATAGACTATCAGAAATGGAGGCTGACCATGACGTTACCTTATGGAGATGTGTTTAGGATCAATGGGGATATGCAAAAAGTACCGAGAAGTCCTATGGTAGCTACACAGTTTATAAAAAGAAAAGACTTCACGTATTTGTTCGAAGAGGATATTAAAAAGCCAAAATAAATTCAGGAGATACCAGTAGTATGGGATAGGAGATACCAGTAGTACGGGAATATGCAGATGTTGAGATCACTGCAAGTGTACAAGATCACAATAGTAGTATACAGTGAAATACTAGAATATCATCCTCTCAGAACGGTATATGATTACTTATCCTAAATCCCAATCTAATTTTAGTATCAAGTTTATTAAGGCTTAGAATTGAATTGAATATTAAAAACTTAAATCAAATCAAAAGAGAATTATAAACAAGTAAATATTAAATTGAAAATTATATGAATTAAAATTCTAGGATAGTAAAAT
>JAJIYU010011206.1:0-15543 GCA_030144865.1 Tinospora cordifolia
TGCATCATACTTTAATTTAAAAGCCTAAGCATGATACTAACATGGCATGGATGATATGATTGCTCAAACATGAATCAAAACTGAAATACTGAAATAAACATTTAAAATTTTGGAACTGAAATTGAAAACCCTTGATTTTAGTGAAAAATACACAAACAATGAGCATCCCATGAATTTAAATAAGAATAGAAGGGTGTTCTAGAAATCACTTCCACCTTGTGACGCTTTCTTCTGAAATTTCGGCAGCAATTTCCCCACGTACTAGTATGTAACACCCACCGGGAATCCTACCAGGACTCTTACCCACGTCGTAGGGCCCACGTCATGGCGTGTCACTCACAAGGTACTGTCCCCTCCCCTTGGGGTTTTCCTCCACCTCCGTGGAGATTCGAACCAAGGACTTGGGCATAAGTACCTACGACGTGGGTAAGAGTCCCAGTAGGATTCCCGGTGGGTGTTACAATAAAAAGACGCCTTTTTATTGTAACACCCACCGAGACCCACCCACGTCATGGCGTGTTACTCACAAGGTACTGTTCCCCCCTTGGGATTTTATTTCGCCTCCGCGGAGATTCAAACCTAAGACCTAGGGCTCAAGTACTTATTTCTTTCATCATCCGCTACCATTGAGTCAACTAGCTCAATGGTAGTGGATGTTGCAAGAACAATGTACTTGTCCCCTAGGTCATGGGTTCAAAACTCCACGGAGGCGAAATAAAATCCCAGGGGGGGGAACAGTACCTTGTGAGTGACATGCCATGACGTAAGCCCTACGACGTGGGTAAGAGTCCCGGTAGGATTTCTGGTGGGTGTTACAATAAAAAGGCGTCTTTTTATTGTAACACCCACCGAGACTCTTACCCACGTCGTAAGGCCCACGTCATGGCGTGTCACTCACAAGGTACTGTCCCCTGCCCCCTGAGGTTTTATTTCGCCTCTGCGAAGATTCGAACCTAATACCTAGGGCTCAAGTACTTATTTCTTTCATCATCTGCTACCATTGAGCCTTGTGAGTAACACGCCATGGCGTGGGCCCTACGACGTGGGTAAGAGTCCCGGTAGGATTCCCAGTGGGTGTTACATAGTGCCAATGAAGATCACCCAACTTAATTGTCCAATTCTAGAGAAAAACTTCTCACACACACACACAAGAAGGGAAGATGGGAAGAGGTGCCACGAAGAAGGCTTAGAGAAATCAAGAGAAAAATTCAACTCTTATTTTTGGAATGAATGAAATTGAGAGCCTAGTGGGGTTTACATAGCTTTTCAAAGGGAGAAAATTAGAAAGTTTTGAATTTTTCTTTGAATAAAATACTCTAATTCTCCTTAATTTCGTACTTTCTAATTTTTGGAGAAAAATGAGTATTTTTCGGATTTTAGAAATAAATTCTGAATTAGAAACCTATTTTTCAAATTTTTGAATTTTTTTGAATTTTTTGTAATTTTTTGATATTTTTCATATTTAATTTCGGATCCCTTAATCTCAGCCATCAGATCAATCTCGGATTTATCAACGAAATCGAAGCTTTTGATCTCGATCATTGGATTTTCCTTGAGCGCATCAACATCTTGCGATTAATCCAAAACTACTTCGATTGGACCACCAGATGTTCCTCAAGCGCAGCACGGTTCACGATTAACCAACACAGCTTTAATTTGGGCTGTCGGATGATCCTCGAGTGCAGCACTATTTGCGATTAACCATCCCGGCTTTGATCTCAACCGTCAGATGATCATCAATCACGATGTGCGGATCTTAGTTTGTGATCAACGAATTTCGTTCTGACCACACAATCATCCTCAAGTTTCGTACACAAATCTCTAGCCATTGGATTTTGATGATCCGGTGCACCCGGGCGTTCGGTTTTGTTTTAATCTCGTTCGTTGGATTTTGGCAAATCGATTGTGGATCGTAGGATGTATTTTAAGTTTATTTTTTTTATTTTTCAGCCAAATTTCTTGCTTTTTTTTCGAATTTTTGCCAAATCTCAATCCCGATTGACTTTCTAATCTTGTTTTCACAAAAAATTTCACATATCCTTGTATTTTTGGTTATGATACCCCATAATATACATTATATTCATATACTTTCTTCCAAAAATCCCTTAATTGATTTTTATTCCTTGTTTGGTGAACTATGACTTGCCAAAATTCTCATTCGTCAATTTCGTATGATTTTCTAAGTGAAAATTCAAATTTCATATAAACTTTTCAAGTTGTTACAGTGTATGATCACATCATGGTGCACATAGAATCATTCATTTATGGTTTCTTAATACTAAGTGGGACATCTCATAGTGGTGGCATACCTGATCATATTCATGGCACATGGGATTATTCTATGAGCTCAAATAATGGAAACGTCCCATGGAGCTTAGGGTAGGGTGAGTTTACACATGATAGTGTTCCACCCATGTGACTTGCACATGCTTAGGGTGGCCATGGCTTCATGGGTTCACAAAAATCAAATAAAAATTAATATCTCTCTACTTACAAGGAATTATGATTTATAACATATAGTTTTCGAATAACATGAACCTAATACACATTTTAAGGTATGGTTTGGCCCAAGGCAATTTTTCCTCAAAAAATTTCCTTATTTAGGACCCACTGAGGTCACTAGGCAAGTGAAAATCCAAATCTTGGCCAATTGTTCTAATTTTTGGATATGTCATTCATTTTTTTAGGTCATTTCATTTTGGGTCATTTCGATCCCCCGAAGTACCCTAAATGCCAATTCGTTCCTAATTTGGACCCCCTGAAAGATGTTTGGCAAATGAAAACCCTAATCTTGACCAATTGTTCTAATTTTTGGATATGTTATTCAATTAGTTGGTTCATGCTATAAATAACCAATGGATATATTGTTCTAAGATGATATATTGGCTATATTGAGTAATGTGATTATGAGAATGATTACTTGTTTATTTATATCCATTGGTTATTTATAGCCAATATATTTGAACAACTAGTTAAACAACATATCATTCTCAGCTTAGAATTCTTCTACGCTAGCATGTTGTTTGTAATGTATGTCTGACTGTATGTATGATTGTTTGCTTACGTGTCTTGTCTATGTGGAAAATTTCAATACATATGTCATGAATACTTTTAAATTTTGAGACCAAATCCTGGACCCGAAAATGAACAATTCATTTTGGACTTAAAAGCATAAACCAATACGCCATTGAACAAACGAGAACTTAGAGACATGAATCTAGATCATGCTAGTACGATGGAAATAAATGCTCTAAGTATATACATAGGATTTCTTTGATCAATTTATGATGACTAAATGGATCTTTCATTGTAGATAAATAGTTGGATCCAAGAGACATACTATAAGAGCTGTCACATCTAATGAGGGGGTAGGGAGTACAAGTTAATCAGACTGAGGCTCAGGTTGGGGTTGTGTTGACTCTAGAGTTCTGGAATGAGATAACCAGATGGGTCAATGAGTATATCATTAGAGTATTGCCATTGCCACAAATGTAGGCAAAGGTGGCACCAAAGCCACAGGCAGCACTAGAGTTGTAGGCACAGGCGACACTAGAGCTACAGGTACAGGCCCCACCTCAGGAGCAAATTCTGATGTAGCAGCCAGCGCTCATGCCTGATGTACATGTACATCAAGGGCCATGGGAGGAAATTGAGGAAAAGGAGCAGAGGGCAATGTTGATAGAATTACGAAAACTCTGCCCTTTCCAATTTGATGGTACATCTGACAACATTGTCGTACATCACTGGTAACAAGTGTTAAACGAGCACCTAAATGTGCTAGGGGCTACAAGACACCATAGAGTTGAGTTGGCCACACATCAATTTAAGGGACCAGCCAAGAGTTGGTGGTGGATGCTGAAGGCAAATCTGAACGTTGATACAAACATCGATGTTCAACACATGAACTAGGAAGAATTTAGAAAGGTATTATATGAAAAATTCTTCCTAGAGGCCACGCAAATGTAGATGCAATCTAAGTTCACCAGGTTGACTTAGAGACATGACTGTGTTTGAGTATGAGGTCAAGTTCACTGAATTGCCCAAGTTTGCACCTGAATTGATCAGGGATAAGAAAATGCAAGCCCACAGGTTTGTACAAAGCCTGAAAGTTGAAATTCGCAAAGTGGTGACTCCAATGGGTCTGAAAACTTACAGGGAAATAATGGAGAAAGTACTACTAATAGAGCGAGAGATCAACTTTGAGTAGAATTTGAGAAATAGGGGTAAGAGACCAAGTAATAACAAAAAATCCAAGGGAACCAAAAGAAGTTGTATAGAAATCAGCCTTAGAGGCAATAGACCTAGGGTAGAGTTGACAAGTAGTAGGCTTAGAGAGAAGGAGCTTGCTAAAACTATGGACAGAAGGGGCATCTTGCCAAGGACTATTAAAACCAGGGACCTTAGAGACAGATCCAAGGGTAGAATAATGGCCACGGCATAAACCAAGGTGGACGTGGACAGGAGCAACCACAACGAAGGCAACCCCAGCAACAACAACGACAACAATAGTAACAATAAGGCAGACGAAATAAGGTCTGAGTGTTTGCTATTGAGGATGGATAGGCAGACCTATCTCCGACTGCCAAAGGTACATCTCTAGTATTTAATGTTGCCATTAAGATCTTGTTTGATTCAGGTGCCATTAAGTCTTTTGTGTCAGAAGACCTAGTTAGGAGATTACAAATAGTGACATCAACACCACCATAACCATTGTATGTGTCCATTACCATAGTAACTACAGTGACTACCAGTAAAACTTGTACATGTTAGTTGAGATTTGGAGATAAATTGATAACTCTTGACCTTAGAGTGTTTCCTTTCCATGGTTATGATGCGATACTAAGCATGGATCGGTTAACCCAATATTAAGCCCACATCGATTGCCCGAGATGTCACATTGACTCTACAATCTAGTGAACCAATGAAGATCAATGGGAATTTGCAAAGATTACTATGAAGCCCTATGACTGCGATGCTGCATTTCATAAGGTAGACTGAGGACTTCACACAAGTTCTGGATGATGATATTAGGGAGCCGAAAGATATTCAAGAGATACCTATAGTGAGGGAGTATCCAGATGTGTTTCTAGATGATTTGCATGGATTACCACTACACAAATAAGTAGAATTCAAGATTAAACTGCGGCCAGGCACAAATCCTATAGTCGTTCCTCCCTACAGAGTAGAGCTAGTGGAGTTGATGGAACTCAACACACAACTGGATGAACTCTATCAGAAGGGATTCACTAAACCTAGTGAATCACCATGGGGAGCTCCTGTACCATTTGTGAAGAAGAAAGATGGCTCAATGATGTTATGTGTTGATTATAGGAAGATCAATCAAGTGACCACAAAGAATAACTATCCTTTGCCTAGGATAGATGACTTATTTGATCAATTAAGGGTAGCCACTCACTTCTCCAAAATTGATCTAAGGTCAAATTACCACCAGTTGAGAATCAAGGAGGCTGACATGCATAAAACAACTTTTCAGACTCGATACAAACATTTCGAGTTCATAGTGATGCCATTTGGTTTTACCAGCGCACCAACCGCATTCATGGACGTGATGAATAGAGTTTTTCGATAGTATCTGGATTAGTTCATAGTAGAATTTGTAGATAATATCCTAATCTTCTCTAGATTAGAGGCTAAACATGTAAAACACCTTAACATCATTTTAGGAACACTTAGAAGAAATGAATTATATGCCAAGTTCAACAAGTGTGAGTTCTAGATGAAGTTGATTAAGTTTCATGGCCACGTAGTTTCAGTCAAAGGGATATTGGTCAATTCGGATAAAGTGGAGTTAGTAACTAATTGGAAGCAACCAAAAATGATGAATGAAATCAAAAGCTTATTGGGTTTGGTATGATATTACTGCAAGTTTATCCAAGACTTCTCCAATTTAGCTGGACCTATGATTAAGCTGACCCAGAAAGGAGATAAGTTCAGTTTGATGAGAAATATAAGGAATCTTTCCAAGAGTTGAAGAAGAGGTTGACGTCAACTCTAATTTTTGTTATCCCTACTCATGGTGTTGGATACATTCTATATACTAATACCTCATATAAAAAATTGGATGTTGTATTGATACAAGAGGGGAAAGTCATTGCTTGTGCCTTTCAACAGCTAAAAATCCATTAACAGAACTATCCTACACATAACCTAGAACTTGCTACTATCATATTTGCCTTAAAGATTTGGAGGCACTATATCTATTGAGAGAGATTTGACCAGTTTTAGATCATAAGAAATGAATCTGAGACAACAGAGATGGATTGAGTTTCTGAAAAAATATGATTTCCAGCTTGTGACACCCCGACTCTTGGTTTCGCTCTCTTTGTTTCGCTCTCTTTGTGCATGTGATGAGTTGTCGAGGCTGCATGTGGAGACGGTGCGCACCAGTTGGGTTGGAGACGTTAGAGGCGGGTTGTTCATCGAGAGCCAAAGGCCACGTGGGGTTCATTCTAATTCTATCTATTTCATGCTTCAAAACATTTCTTTCAAATAGGTTATGAAATCCATTTAAAATACGCTATTAACATTAAAATGTCGGTTCTTTTTTTGGTAAAATGAGATTTATTAAGAAATTGCATGCAGTGGTTTTGAATACTTACAAAATCCATAGTGAAAGCATATTTAATCAAAATGAAACCTTTTGCAGTGGATAAAATTTTTAGAATCATTTCCAATGCAAAGTATGAAAGTATAAACATGGCCTAATAGGCCTAGGTCCCAAAACATTTAATTTATATGTGAAACAGTTTACAAGATAGAGGGCACAAACCTAATTCAATTTATTTACAACAAAATGATAAAATATTAAACCAAAAAGAAAACTATGACCACTTCCCCATGAGGTCTCTAACCAAAATGATGGCCCACATGGCCGGTTTGCTCTTGCAGAATCAATGATCACCTGTAATAAAATAATGGGGTGAGATCGAGAGCCTGGTGGATCATCCTTACACATCATTAGCATTACAAAAATAGAATACACAACATGCAAACACTTTCATTACGTTAGGGCATTCCAAACACTTTGTTGGTTATTTGGTTGTGACCTAAGACCAGAAGAGATCCGCTCTCGGTGTCCCCCTGTGGTCTTGGGAGCAACTCAGAAGGTAACACTATGCAGCCTATTACCTTCAAGTCCAGAAGTGGCTCCGGTAATGCCATGCGGCCTGTTATCATACAATCCCACATCTAAGGATAGAGGTAATGCTATGCAGCCTATTACCTTTCTGTTCGAAGAACAATTAGTTGTCGTTGGCAGCCAGGGTAGGGACATCCACGATGACGCTATGCAGCCTATCATCGCCCTAGTATGTGGAGTTTTATATCTTAATTTAATCTTCTTTAATTTCACATTCCATTCCAATCCACACCCAATAATCATTAATAACTTTCAAGTAAGCTAATCAGCTATGTTCAACCATTCATGGAGATCAACACATGAACTTTGTATCTATGCATGTTGCAATACAGGTAACCAAGCATCATGGATATACACCAAGTCATTCTAATCAATGTCAATCAAGTAAGTCCTAGTATGCTTCTAAATACATAATAAGCTAACTAATCATCATGTCATGCACTCAAAATTTGAATAATTCTAGTGAGCAAGGAAATCCCGCCCACTTTAGTATTTCCTTTTCTAAGTGCCTTGATTCCTCGCCGCACATGTTTTGATCTTTAATCTATAAGATTTTTAATACCAAGATAACGTGAGCATACACCATTCATAACATGTTCAAATCATATCTTTCATGTCCCTACATAGATATTTCCACGGTGTACACAAAATCGGTCAACGCCTCAATACACACACTTTTAGACTTAAAACACACATCAACTCAAGGAAAACGATTTACAATGCCGAGAAAGCAAGATTCCAAGTGGGGTTTTGTGATCTTCCATAGCACAAACCGTTTCCAACCATGCCTCAACTTGGATCCACCCTTGTTGATGTTGCTTTTGGTGAATCTAAGCTTGAGAGTAGTAGAGAAGGGTTTGAATGAGCTCAAACCAACCTTAGAACTCAAAAGAAAAGCTAAGAAACAAGATTGGAAAGCTTAGTGAGAGTTTAAGAGAGAAACCAGGGAGTTGTGGTGCAAGAAATCTAGATTTAGGGTTTCTGTGCAAACATTTCATTTTTATAGAAAACGATGAATTACCGTGGCTACCCAAAAAATACCGCAGTAACCAGGTTGATGTTTGTTCGTTTCTGGGTTTTCTCCTACGATTACTGCAGTCACCCTAAAATTACCTCGGTAATCATAGAAGTATCGCGGTAATCAAGGTGAAATTTTTCTTTCCATTTTCTTGGTTTTTTTGGGATTACTGCGGTCATCACTTCTGTTTTCCGCAGTAACCAGTGAAATTTTAGCTTTTTGTGATTTTTCTTTGCTATTTCTCGTGCTTTCCGAATTTATATTTTTTTGTATTTATTTTTAGTTTATTTGGACTTATTTTACATGATTTTTAAGTATCTTGTCATTTTCTTATTTATTTAATTAATTATTTTATTTTAATTGTCCACCAGTGACATGGAGATCTTATAAACATTTCGGGTATTACATAGCTATACTACCATACAGGGAAGACAAACATTGTAGCCAATGCCCTCAGCAAAAAGTTCAATAAGAGGAATGAGGAGAAAGGGCAAATGTATCAACTCATTAGCGATTACAACTTGAGTGTAACTTCAAATGTGCAATGGTTTGCCAACCAATCTCTTATAGTAGATTAGAGATAAACAAAAACATGACAAGTGGATTATGGACCTGATAGAATGTGTAATGCAAGGCAAACACACCAATTTCAAGATTGATGCCAAAGGTACATTTTGGTGATAGAGCCTACATATCAAAGAGTGGGTAGTGTAAAAGAATTATACTGGATGAGACACATCAAACAAAGTACACAACGCATCCAGGAGGTGATAAGATGTACTAGAACCTCAAGAAGACTTATTGGTGGAAAGGTATAAAGAGGGACATAGCCAAATATGTCGCTAAATGTTTAACCTGCCAGCAGATAAAGGTCGAACACAAGAAACCCTTAGGAATGTTAAAACCACTTTCGATCCCAAATTGGAAGTGGGATAGTATTGCAATGGATTTCGTAAGCGGCTTACCCATGAACCAAAAAGGTGTTCGTAGCTCATTTCCTACCCATCCGATCTACAGATACAGTTAGAAAATTGGGATAACTTTATGTCGAGGAGATAGTGAGGCTACATGGTGTACCCAAGACCATCGTACCTTCACTATGAGTTGGGTAGTAAAATCACTATGAACACGGCCTTTCATCTTCAGACAGATGGATAGTCTGAGAGGGTCATATAGATACTAGAGGATATGTTGAGAGTGTGTGTCCTTGACTTCAAGGGCAATTGGAGCAAACACTTGCACTTAGTAGAGTTTGCTTATAATAACAGTTACCAAGCGAGTATTCAGAGGGCTCTATATGAAGCTTTCTACAATAAACCCTGCAGATCTCCATCTTGCTAGGCAAACTATGAAAGACCATGTACTTATAGGGCTAGATCTAGTACAAGAGATGAATGAACAGGTGAAACAGATCCAAAAGAGGTTAACCACACCTCATAGTAGGCAGAAGAGTTATGCAGACAAGAGAAGAAGACCTTTAGAGTTCTAAGAGGGCGATAGAGTATTCTTGAGGATCAACCCTAAGAAGGGGATTAAACATTTTAGGATCAAAGGGAAACTATCGTGAAGGTTTATTCATTTGTTCAAGATATTTAAAAGGTTGGTGAGTGTGCCTACGAGCCCGACCTTCCAAATAGAATGACCTCGATCCACAATGTATTCCATTTATCGATGCTGAAAAAGAATGAAGTGGACCCCTCCCACATCATACATTGGGAAGAAGTCAACATGTGGGACAATACTACTTACGAAGAACCAGCAATCACTATATTAGATCGTAAGGTACAAAGGTTCTAGATTAAGAACATCCCTTTAGTCAAAGTCTTATGGAAACACCATGACCTGGAAGAGGCTACCTAGGAGTTAGAGAGCGGAATGCGGAAGAAATACCCGAACCTCTTCACCAGGAGCAGTTGATTGGATGGCATCTTACAAGTATGTCATCAATTTAAAATTTTAAGGATGAATATCATTTAAGGGCGTTAGATTGTAATACCCTAAAGAATAAAAGAGAATAGGGATATTAATCAAAAAAGAAATAAAAAAACTACACGACTACCGCGATACTCATTCGGGTACCATGGTTATGCGTTTTAGCTCGTGAAAGTGAGACTTTCGCGTGGGGACCGTGGTACTCGGTCAGGGTACCGTGGTACTGCGATTGAATACTGTGATTTTCGACGCCAATGTGGTATCACGGTACCGAGAATGGGATATCGCAGTACTACGATTGGAAAACTTGGGAATTTGAGCAAAGACGTGGTACTGTTGTGCTGAAACACGGTCCTACGATTAGAAATAGTCCCAATACTGCAATATTGGGACTCTATATTGCGGTATTGCAACTAAAGATCATAAATGGATGTTATGGGGCATTGAGATATCTATATATTATATGCAAAAACCTGCAAACACAGGAATTCTTCCACAGCTACTCACTTTGTTCGCAAAGAAAACCCTAACCGCCTATTGTTGATTCCCCTCCTTCCTTGCATGTGTTCTAAACTAGATTTACCAAGTTCCAATCCTCTTCCAACTATCCTACAAAGACGGGCGATGTTGTTGGTGAGCAATCAAACTGAGATGCGGTTACGCACACCTACACATAGGTAACATACCGAAACTCAGGTAGAAATCATGTTTCATTGATTATCATGCACTGAATAAGTCCATATACGTCTTCTTGATCAAATAGAACCCTCAAACCACTCACAACTATCGTGAAAAGTAAACGAAGGGGACAAAAACAGAAGTAGCGAAGGGAATTAAGGCATAATGTTCTTCTAGTCGTTATGATTTACATTTTACTACTAGAATCTTAGTTGCCAAAGTGCCATATACTAAAAGCTGAGAATAGAGGCACGGAAGTGTAGTTCTCAGAAAATAGCCACAGTATCACAGTAACAACCCACGTTACTGCAGTAATACGATTAAAAACCGTGGGATTACTGCGATATTAAAAGCAGTAAAACGGTAAACCCTCACCCGAGTTTGAACACTTGTGCACACTAACCGATATGACATTTTTCACTTATGCTAAGACAGTTAGGGGTGGAAACACATGATGATCACCCAGTTTTGGCCTATTACATGGACAATACACTCTGATTATTAGGAGATCATTAGAAATCGACTGTCTACTATTACAAGAGTTACAAATGCTAAGAAATCATGATATTAAATCATTAAGGTGAAAGATATGTGACGATTGGAATAACAAAGCGAGGATCTAGAAGGAGAAAACATCGGAACAGGTGGAAATGACTACACTCACTCTTTAATATTATTTTTGTCTCGAATATAGAGCATAACTGTGTATTATTTTTATAAGCTTAGAAGCATGTTATGAATGATGCATTAATTGTTGCATGTTTGTCTGCCCGTCATACCTTGATAGCATGCTACATGTTTCTATTATTAATACCATTCTAAGAATGTGCCATCCATGCTATTTATTGGATAACATGATTTGTGTGACTTGGTACATGATAATTTGTCAACATGTTTTGTGGATACATGTATTGTGATGATGAGACAAATTATGGATGCTAGTGGTCAGTAAATGAAGACAATTAACAATCTAACCATGTACAGGGTAATAACCAGATACGTGGCAGTAGTTTGGTGTCATCGTGGATATTTTTCCACCTTAAGCACGTGTCTGTGCTACTGTGGCAATAGTTAAGAAGGGGTTGAGGATCAAGTGAGAGCTCACTCCTAAGGTTGTGTCATGATGAGGATTTGGCCTTACGGGTGTTACTTCCAAGAGTTTGGACACATGCGAATATCAAGGAGATTCTTTTTTGGTCTTCATGTCAACATAAACAATTGAAGTGTTTTAAAACGCCTAATGATTTATAAGTGTTTGCATGTTTTATGTTCTTGACTTTAATAATGTTTGAGATGTGCTGTACATGATCCACTAGGCTCTTGAGCTCACCCCACCAATCTATTTTTTAGGTAATCACTGAAGATACTTGCCCACATGCAAGTGAATGAAGACCATTGGAGTAGTCTAATACAATCCACTTTTGAGATTGTATAGGAGTAGAGGTTTATTATCTATTTATAGTTGTAGGGCATGAGAGCACATTTAATTATGTTTGGTTTCTTTTATTGACTTTGGTCATGGGGCCAGGCATTGGTTTATTATTTCATTTGAACTCAGGCTAAGGGGCCAGAGCATTTATCACTTATGAGTTGATTAATATTACTCTTAGTTGATATGCCATCCTCATGTTTAATCATGCATATTATTAATGGTTATGTTTCCGCACTCTAATGTTTTATTGGATGGTCATAGGAAAAAAAGAATAAAAGTAACATCCCCATTCCCAAATATTGAAAGCAAGAGTGACCACATGTTTGACTTAATTCCCTCTCAAGGTGAGATACGAAGATGCCCAGTCAGCGGTGTTGGTGATAGGATTCAGGGGTTGGGGTGTTGCACAAAGGAAAAGGGTTATGATTGGTTAGTTTCCTTGGTGGCCCCCTTCCCTCTTTTAAGTTTTGTTATAGGTTGGTCAGTTATGTTTATGTAATGAATGGCCAAACTATATTTTTGAAAGAACATGGTGTATAAATTTATAAGAGAAAACCTTTACAATGTATGAAAAGAGTTGTATTTGCTCTTAGAATCAATTGTAATTTGTTGTTTACTCTCCGATTTTACTTGATAAATGCTTATAATTACTCTAATGTCACTCAAGATTGCGGTTTGAGAGACTTAACTGTGATTAGGTGAACTTGACTCAAGTGTGTTCATTAGGTCATTGTGCCGGTTGAACCACCCTTCAGACTAGGGAAGGGGCTTTAACAATGTGATAGATTGACTTCTACTTCCATAGCTTTAATAGCCTGATAATTGCTACGTCGTGCAGAAGAGGACCCCATCATGCTTTGCCTCTTCTTTTCATCTAAAGTATTTCTAAGGTCAAACAACTAAATGGTTTCTGATTTAGACAACCCCATTCATTTGATGATTTTTTCCTTAACTTCGAGCAATCAATTTTGCTCTTTGAAGGTTCACAACTCCTCTCTTTCATTGCTTTTAGCTATGTTAAGGGTAGTGACTAAGGTTGGAACAACACCGAGAGCATATCTCATAAGGTTTGTTATTCCATCATCATTTGAAACATTCTTTCAAATGTCTTCTCTAACATGTTCATTTGTGCTAACTTTTAAGTTGAGTTCTTCCTCCATGCAAATGGTTTCCCACACTTTGGCTAAGGGGACTCTGACAATGACATCAATTCTTCAACAATAGAGATATAAAAGTTGTGACTCATCTTCATTGTTTGCAAGAAGGTTGTATGTAACTATTGCTATTTGTGCATGAACAATGTAAAGTTTTGGTGCAAAATCTAACCAATTATAGGAAATAACAAAGAACTTGAATATGAAATGTAGTGAAAATTAACGGAAAAACAAACCATTGTAAAAACATATTGTTAAATCAATGTTATGTCCTTTGATGGACAATCATGTTTATTTCTAAGTGTTAGGGTGGTCAAGGTTTTAATTTTGAAAAACTAAGGATGTAGATAATTACTAAATTTAGATAAGTATTTAAATTGTAGATTGAGTAGATTTCTTGCATTATAGGATTTCCTTGTGTCACTCTTGTTGAATCTAGTAGTTAATATCCTAGATTCCTTAGTAAAGACAATGCTCTCCTTTGGTTGTTTTGGTCCGCATGCTTGGTTTAGTGGCCAAGTGTAATACCCCAGAATTTTGTCAAAAATTTAAAATAAATCAAATAAGTTGAATAAATTAATTTCAAAGATTTTAAGAAATTTTCGGGTGCAAATTGTGGGTTGGCACATGAAAAATAAAATATATTGGAAATATAATATAAACTAGACAAATAAGACCTTAATTTTATAATTAAATAAAAATTAAGGTTTAGTAAAATTAATTATGAAATTTAAGGAATTGCTTAAGAAATAAATAGAAATAAAATATTTACACATATTAGCTAATATGTGAATGAATAAGGTGTGAGTTAACACAATAAATGTGAATACTACATATTATAGGAATATGCACAAAGAAAAATTCATATAATTAAATAAAATGTATTTACTAAAAATAAATCAAACATTATGTATAATTACATAATTTATTATCTAAAAAGGAAATATGAAATAAATAAAAATACATGGAAATGAAAAATATTGATTATTTAACTAATAGCATTAAAAATATTACAGAAATGGAAATATATAAAATAAATGTAATATTAAATAATTAGAAAGGGAAAAAATTTAGCAAATTATCAAAATGAAAGGGAATATACAAGAAAATCAAATTTTTATCAATTTGGAAGTGTCTAATTGGCTAAAATTCGGATTATAGAAGCTTTGGAAAGAGATTTTGTAATTAGAAACACGATCCAACGGTCCAAACTCGATCTGTCCGATCCAACGAATAAGATCAAAGCCCTAAACGACGTTCAGGAGCACCGAATCATGTAGATCCAACAGCCATGAATCGATCATCCAAATCCAACGGCTCGGATCAAAATCGAAATCGAAGATCGCGAACACACTGCGATCGAAGCAAATCGGACGGTCCAGAAATGATCAAGTTTAATCGAAAGGACGTGATTCGTTTCGTTGATCGCAAAATCGTATCCGCATGCGGAACTCGAGGATCATCAGACGATCGAGATTGAGGCGCTCGGGAGAGATTGCGAACGTGTGTAGCGATCGAGGAAGATCAACGGCCTACGATGGATTCGTTGATCTTGATCGCGAAGTAATGCTGTCATCGAGGATCATCAACGGCCGAGATTCCACCCTCCAAAACGTAATCGTGAACGAACACTCCGATCGAGGTTGATCAACGGATGAGATCGAAGATCCGACCCTGTTGCTTGATCCGAGAATAATCCAACGGTTTGTATCAAACAAGAATGCGTGTCTCGAGGCTAATCTGACGTTCCAGATGTTATCCGCCCGATCTTCATCACGATGAAATCCCGAAGACGATCCGATGGCTGATATTCGATGCTCCGTATAAATAACCAAAAATTCGAGATAAAATCTGAGAAAATTCAGAAAAAATCCCAAAAAATTTCTATAAACTTGGTTTTCCCATTCCAAACCAACTTGCTAATTTCCTATGCTTGGGGGGCACAAAAATTTAAATTTTTGCAAATTTCCCACCAAAAAACTTACCATTTTACACACTTTTGAAGCCTATATAAACCCCCCATGCTCACAAATCAAACCATCCCAAGCAACAAGAGTTAAGTTGTCATCTTGTGCTTCAAGCCCTCTTCTTGGCTCTCCTTCTCACTTTTCTTTTCTCTCTTGAGTGTGAGAAGTTCTTGGTTTGGGGATTCTTCTTGGGTCTTGGAGTT
>JAJIYU010011207.1:0-15458 GCA_030144865.1 Tinospora cordifolia
TGTTCATTTGCATGGGTTCAACTTCTTTGCGGTTGGCAGGGGATTAGGGAATTTTAATCCCAAGAAGGATACTAAAAAGTTTAATCTCGTTGACCCAATCGAGAGGAATACAATTGGAGCACCTTCAGGTGGTTGGGTTGCCATTAGATTCAGAGCTGATAATCCAGGTACTTAAGCTAGAATACATGCTAGAACTAAAATTTTATCAATTACTAAGGTTATCTGATGTCTTGTTTTGATGATTGGTTACACATTTGCTTGGTGTGGTTTTTGTAGGTGTTTGGTTCATGCATTGTCATTTGGAAGTACACACAACATGGGGACTTAAGATGGCATTTGTTGTGGATAATGGTAAAGGTTCTGGCCAGTCTCTTTTGCCTCCTCCACCCGATCTTCCTACTTGTTAAGCTGGAAAGAAGCAAAAAAGCAAGAAAATGAACGGATTTTAGCACATAAATTTCTTGGGGAAATAGTGATAATGAGACGAGCCTGAAGAAAATTAAAAAATTTTCAAATACTTTTTTTTTTGAGATGAATGACTGTAAATCGAATGGAAGAGGCAGAGTTCTTTCATTTAGAGGATCTGAAAGAAGTTCATTTAAAAAAAAAATGTTATCATTAACGGGTTGATTGTTATTGTACAATTTTTAAAAATGAAATGCAATAGGAAAAGAAAAATTTTATGTCAGTTTATGAACTTCACCTGCTGCAATTAGAATTTACAAATACTATTTCAAGAGGAATGTCAGCTGAGGGTAATAATGACTATGAATATAAGTTATTATTCAAGAAATCATAGCTTCTGCAAGTGCTAGTGCTTTCTTCTAATAATAATTTACTTTTTCATGGTGATCATTAACTTTGACCCACAAACTTAAATAAAGACCCAGAACTACAAACACTGCTCCAACAATGCTGTAATGGAAAATAACTTGAATCACAACGAGTTCAATTAATTGAATAGGTCTGGTTGTAAGAAACTTGCCCTAAGTAAACAATAGAAAAAATTGCTTGAAAAATATAGAGGGAGAATGGTCAACTTGAATCAGTAACCTCCTCCAATATGCAACGTCCGTCTAGTAGCACAAGTGCCTCAAGCAAAACACGATGAGAAGACGGAAACATGGTGTTATAAAACAAAGGACCCTTCTTATAAATGCACCACAGGCGGGCATTAAAAACCAACTCTGCTCCAAAAGCCCTTGTGGCAAACCAAACCTAATAACTCATTACCTTAGTTGCATATTTATACATGGTAGGTTTTTTTTATTTATTCATTTGTGTTATATTTACTACATTGTTTAATCATTGATGTATCTCCGTACATCAAAAATCTATATAAAAGAGTCTTGCATCTTATAAAAAATATTAAAAAAAACAATAATTTCTCTCTTTAACTTTTCTTCTTTCTAGTACTCTTGCATAGTTCTTTTAATCTGTTTACATTTTCTTATAAATTTTTTTATATTTTTTTATTAGTTTTAATTAAATTTATAACATGTCATTAGTACGATTTGGCTTTTTCTAAAAAATCATAAAGATCAAAGAGATTATTTTCAAAAAGCAAGAGTATTGAAGGTAAAAGCTTGCAGGTATATTTTATTAGAAATTTAATTTGTGTAACAAATCTTTATTTTATTATTTTAATGACGTACATCTTTTGTATATATGCGTGATTATTTATATATACTATTGTTTACTATAAATTATATATAATTTCATTAACTAAAATATGCAACATAATTGCATTTCGTATTGTTGGGACCCCTCTGACTTCCCGATTGGCATAATAGCCAAACAAGCTAACCAAACCCACACTATAAGAAATGACATCTAGAACAACGTGTAATGTTCGTTGTTATACCCATATGACAACATTCATAATGATGTTGCTTAGGGTGTTAGTAAATAGCTGACTATTTTTAACAACGGTCATGAGCCTATTGTTGTAAAACATTGTGTATCGGTCTAAAAGTGAGGTTACAATAAGGTTCGCCCGTTGTTAAATGATTCAATCTTTTAACACATATTCGACAATGGTCACTATGCCTATTGTTGTAGAAATGTCATAACAACAGACGTAAGTTGTGAAAACCCTAACCTTTAACAACATTCATGAGCCTGTTGTTGTAATTTGTTGTGTATCGATCTAAAAATTGAGGTTACAACAACGTTCGCACGTTATTAAATGCTTCAATCTTTTAACACATATTCAACAACGGTCATTACACCTTTTGTTGTAGACGTGTTATAACAATGAGCGAACATTGTGGAAACCCTAACCTTTTAACCTTTCAACAACGGTTAAGTGGTTGTTGTTGTATGTCCATTACTTAACAATATTCATGTGCCCGTTATGAAAGCTCTAGTATTTCAACAACAATCGTCTGCATGTTGTTCTATCATGTATCTTACAATGAAAATTGAACGTTGTCATATGTGTCAATTTTTTTTAATTGTAAAAATATTTTACTACAATATACATTGCATATATTTACCTGTATCTATAAATTTATAATATAGAATAAACATTATTAAACATTTGTCCTATCATTTCAAATGCCTCATTTAGTATCACTTAAGAATAATAAATTTCATAGTGCCAAACATATATACAATCCATCAAAAAGTGTAATTATTATTTACATTACTTATCGTTATTAATCATAATAAACAAAAAATAAAAAGTTCTATAAGCAAAAATTCTTCTTGAAGGATCATCACGTCTCATCTTGATACACAATCCAAGCATATAAACTCAAGTTCTCCATTGTTCTAATCTTTTTATGTACCTACATCAAAAGAATGAACTTAATTAGATGAATTTTTTTTAAAAAAAATAAGAATAAGAGCTAAAGTATTGTGTTGTACTTTCCCTCCCATGGACAAGAAGGGTACGCTAAGCTTTGCTTTTTCTTAACTCGTAAATCTCCTTTAACCTTAATATAGGTCACTAACGAGTTGTAAATCTAAAACTTTGGCATTGTAGATAGACATTTACGAAAATTGCATCAATTATACATAGCTAATGTTTGTTTATATACTCTCTACATTTATATATTACAATATTCCATGCATGTGTATACATATAGAGATTATATATTATGATGCAAAAAAAAAATTATTCCATATGCTTTATATATGAGCGTTTCTTATCACAACTGTTCTTCGTAGCAAAAGTATTTACCGTTCTCAATGAAAATATGTTGGTCTAATAGAAACAATTATTATGATTGATATCTGAGCGTTTAGTAACAAATTCTTACATTTTGTTATTTTAAATTTATCTATTTTGTCATTAATTTAATTTCGAGGACGAAATTTATTGTAAGGAGGGTAGGTTGTAATATCTGAAATTTTAGTGACGTAATAATTGTAATACCTAAAATTTTAGTGACGTAATAACCGAAAATTGAGTTTAAAACACATATACCTATATATTTATATATAAATACATATATATATTTGTCATGGGTATGCAATTAATAAGTTAGCATAGAAGTATAAAGGAATATATATTGATTAATAATAGACATATAGAATTGTTGGGTAAATATATGCTTCTCTATTTGAATAAGAAAATAGTGTTTTTTAGTTTGATATTAATATAGAAAAGTATGTGTATAAAGTATTAATTAGATGCACTCATGAAAATAATATTTCGTTTTGTATAATGATAATATAGATAGAGAAGTAATGTGTAAAGGAAAGACATTCATGAATGAAATATCTCATTTGTTGAAATGTTAAAGTGGGCATATGTAGGAAGGAATAATATCACATTGGAAAGATAGAGACACTATTTGGAAGAGGGCCCTATGTAAACCCTCCTACTCCACCCATTTCATTCATCTTAAAGACAAGAGTTGAAAATTCATCTTGCTTTCTCTCTTTGCCTCATTTTTGGCAACCTTAGTTCTAGTTTTTCTTTGTTTGAGCTATTCTAAATAGTTCGTGAAGTAGTAGCCACGAAGTGCTACAAATAATTTAGAAAGAGATTTTGAGGTGAGTTTCTTTCCTTTCTTTTAATTTATTATTTTGACTTAGATAATGCTTGCTTATTTGGTTAGCTTGATTTTCGTTGCTCTTATTCTTGTTCTTTGCATTTATGTCATTCAATTATCATGTTGCATGACCAAGAGAGTATACTCTGTAGTTGTGTCTTGTATGATCTTTTACATTAGAAATCGAAAGTCGTTTTTCCTGTTTGAGAGAGTATGCTCTGTAGTTGCGTCTCGTACGATCTTCTACATCAGAAATAAAAAATCTGTGCTTTTGTTGATTTATCGTGTTATACTATGGTATGTTCAATTTCTGTTGAAATATTTATCTACTATGCTCTTGCACACAAAAGTCAAATTAAATGAGATTTCAACCACGTACCGGTATGGGAGACTTTCTGTGTTCTATGTAGAATTGGAACTGGCTGTCAATACTGACACCAGCATGGAATGGGTTTCAAGAATGATCCCACTGGAAATGAGTTTGAGTTTCAGAATTGATCTCTCTCCCTAGATCTGGAGCACAGAGGGCATTCCTGTTCAGTCTAAATTACAACTGAATTAATATATTGGTTGAACCGAATTAATCTCTGAAAGTGTTTGATCTGTTTGCATTGTCTGGTTGGAATAATGGATTAAATAGATGGAATGATTTACTGGGCTTTTTAGCTCACCCCCCCTATTTTTCACAACAGGAAATTAATCAGCTTGTGAGGAGATTTACCCATTGAAAGTTTTTATTTATTTCAATGTAGGGCACATCGGCCCAAGTGAAATCATGTATTTTCAACTTTGAATTTATTTTTCGCTGTAATGAATTATTATACTCGAAATTGTCGAATGAATAAATGAAGAATTTTATTTACCATGATGTCATTTTGTACATAGATTAATGTACACAGGAACCCTATTGCATTTGGGGTCTAAGAAGAAGAAAATGTAGCACGGGCCGGTCTCCCGGGCATCCCAAGATTTTTGATCAAAGATAATTGAACCGTCAGATGACGTGGAAGATGAGACTTGGGAGGCGGGGTGTTACAAAGGTGGTATCAGAGCCTAGGTTTTAGATGCCTTGGGCAAGAATTAGAAGGAATTGACTAGTCTGGTAAAACTATTTATTTATTTATTTTAGAAGCCCTACCTCTTGTTTTGGAAACTGAAATGATTTTGAAATTTTTTTTTTGAAAAGGGATATATGTTTTCAACGGTTTTGTTTGGATACAAAGATTGCAAGTTGAGCTGATAATGGGTAAGGCTTGTCCCGAGTAAAGCTAAACATTGAAAGGGAGATGGGTTATCCCGTTCTAGAAAACACGATTGCTAAGCAGACTTCGGTCTCGCCGTCCAATTTGGAGGTTGTCCCACCAGCTCATACGAGTAGTCAGAGTTGAAGAACACATTTATTTTCTTACGAGATAAAAAAAGAAGTGGTAATTGAGGGCTAGAAATTCACTATGGTCTAAATAAGATGCCAACAAGGATTTGAGAACCTAGGTCTAGGGAAGAGACATTAAGTAGAGACTTGGGGGTTGCCAAGGGTGGCACAGTAAATCATGAATAAACTTTTAGGGCATAAGTTAGAGACTGCAAATGTGTGAAAAACGAACACTTGTTTGGTCAGGGCACGAGATAGGGAGGATCCTGTATCTTTGGTTTCTATGTGGTATGGGACGCATAGGATTCAGGGATTTAGAGGAACCTTGAACTCGGAGAATGATGGGCCATGTTTGGTGAATGATCGGTGACTTTGGACGAACTTGTTTCCCTATGCTTGGCTGGTATGGGACAATCAAGTATAGTGAGGCTTGGGAAGCCTTATAAATCGAGACATTTGCGAAATTGTTTGGGTGCAGCTTTGTTCTGGGTGAAAACCTAAGTGGAAGGGGTAGAGTGGTATGGGACACTTGAACCTGAAAGTTTAGGTGGAAGCTTGGAACCTTGTTGTGCTTGCTTGATTGTATGATTGTGTGATAGGCATGCTTTATTGCTTTGAAACCAAATCCTGTACCCATGCACAAAAAGAACGTGGAAGCATAAACTATTAGGCCACTAAACAAATCGAAGACATATAGACATGAATCTAGAGTCATGATAGTACGAACAATTGATGAGGCAAAAACTGACCGAGTGTTAAATTTATAGACAATGGCTAGAACAAGAAAGTACGCTATTTGATCCAGCACTTCTGATGAAAGTGAACAATAAGAACAAAAACTGTCTGCGGGAATGGAGGCCCGGATGGGGATCATGATGAATGAAAAATCACAAAGAGTACTAGATCAACTGTTGAGGGCACTTCCACAGATAATCCCTCATATGGCCCCTCAGCCTCAAGCACCTGAACCGATGCAGGTTCAACAGACAGCACCTGTGGCTCAAGATCCTGAAAATCAGAGGGCTGAAGAAAATTTAGAAGATGAGAAACAAAGAAAGATGTTGATAGAGATGAAGAAGCTCACCCCTCCTTTCTTTTATGGTACTACAGATAGCATTTCGGCGGACCACTGGTACCAAGAGATGGAGGAAATCCTCGATGTGATGAAAGTAACTGGGTCCAGACGAGTGGCACTGACCACGCACCACTTCAAAGGACTAGCCAGAAGTTGGTGGCGTATGGTGAGGATGGACCCGAACACAAATGTTGATGATATGAGCTGGGAAGACTTTACAGAAATCTTCTATGAAAAGTTCTTTTCGGAAGCGACTTTGGAGAAGCTACAGCACTTTGTTCAACTAAAACAGAGGGACATGACCGTGGCTGAATATGAGGGGAAGTTCACGGAACTAGCTAAGTTCTCATCAGATTTGATCAGGGATGAGAGAAGGAAGGCCAATCGATTCACCCAGGGTCTCAAGATTGAGATCCGAAAACTAATAAAAACCACCTTTCTGAAGGCATATAGAGAAATAGTAGATAAGGCATTAACCCTTGAACAAGAGCTAAATTTTGAACAAAGGCTGAAAAACAAAAATAAGAGGCCAGGAGGTGACATAGATCACCAAAGAGATTTGAAGAGAAGAAATACCAATAAGAATAACAGGAACAATATGCCTCAAGGGCAAAATCGACCCAAAATAGAAGAACAGTTAGAGCTGGCTAGACGACAAGGGCAGTGCTTCAACTGTAACCAGCGAGGGCACCTATCGAAGTTTTGTAGCACGAGCCCGTCCCCCGGGCATCCCAAGATTTTTGATCAAAAAGAATTGAACCGTCAGATGACGTGGAAGATGAGACTTGGGAGGCGAGGTGTTACAAAATAATAGATATTGAGTTCCAAAGATTATTACGTTTCGTAACAATGAGTGTGACTCATTGGAAAGCCAAGGCATAGATAGGTTGAAGATAACATCCAATTACAATGTAATAGGCATGATGGTTTTACAATTTTAAGTTTCAATCTAATTGGATGTAACATATTAAAGTTATGACCTGCTTGAAACAAAATATAATTAATATGGAAGAAATATAACATGTAAGAAATGTCCATTATGCAAATAGATCTAAGTATACAAGAAACTAGAATAAAAAAAAAGGTAGGAATTAAATATAAAAAATTCATATTTAGAAGCTCATCAGTTGCATAAAATTTTCTATACTGCTTCACTATATAATTATTCATGTAAGAGATCTTGTTATATTTACTGTAACTACAAAAGTAGACTCACCTTGGTACAACCCCAGATAGATGAACACATTGTCCCAAGCAAATGAAACCTTTGATAATCAACCAACTGCTGATGTCACACCTGGTATGATATTGTGTATCAAGTATTACTCTGCTAATAATATTGTTGGTTTAAATACGAAGATAGTTATTTGTTTTATTTTGCCTAGGTCAATATTGTCATGAGAAATTTTATTCTTTGTTTTAAGTTATGATGATAGTTCTTGTTTCTTTGGAGTACTTTGAATGAAAGTTGCAGCCTCCACTATTGAAATGAAATCTACAACTTCATCAATAACTGCTATAATTTTTGTCTATATAGACAAAAATGGACTAAATAGGAAGAGCATTATAAAAGCATACCTATTTATAATAGTTTTATGTACTTCTTTGGCCAAACAATTATACTTTCAACATCACTCAAGTAATGAATTTCTGATGTTAGTCTATATAAATCAGCATCTTCATTCACTACCTTTACAACCCAAACTCTCTAACAATCAAAACCTAGTGGGAGGCCATGAACTTTAGCCTTAGGATTTATAGAAGAAATCTTTCCTACTGCTACAATTTTTTCGTCTATTTCATTTTCGAGATGTCAATTCAATAATTCGCATCTAGCATTCTCAGGAGACAATTTTTCTTGGGTGGGCTTGCTACCCTGTTGTGACTACATAATACATAAACAAATTAAAAATAATATAAACATTATAAGAATAAAAGTTTATAATCAAAGTTGGGTTCAAAATATAGTTTATTTGTGGTGTTTGAGCTTTTGAATGTATTATACTCATGTCTCTTCCATTTGGGTTTTGAAGCTGTTGAATCATATCATAAAATACATTTCACTATATAAATTTAAGTAATAATAAACTGCAAAATAATAAACCAAAAAAATTTTTAAGCCTAGTTATCACTTGTTGAGATTGCATTATGTGACGACCTATATTTTAGACATCAGATTGACGAATTCGACACATGTATTTCCTTGTATTTTCTTGAACTTTAAATGGAAATACGTGAATTTATCTCAAAATTTTCTCAATTTTAAGTTAATTATTGAAAAAAATAGAAATAATAAGAAAAATAAAATTTATGGAGAAAAATAATTAATAGGATTGATTATTGGATTTTTGGAATAATTATGAGATTTTTAAAGTGATAAATGAAATTCTTGAGAGAAAAATATGATTTTGGATGGGTTATTCAATTTTGGAGAAAATAATCAAATAAATGATGAAATGTTGTCTAATGGGGACATTTCGATGAAAAATGATGAATGAATGATTTTTTATAATTTTAGAGAAAAAATGGTGAAATCCGGATATATATACATGTATATTCAAAAAAAGACGAGGAACATAGAATTAAAGAAAAAATAATAAAAAATAAAAAAATAAAAAAGGGGAGGAATCGGTGCACGGGCCAAACAACCCATGCGGGCCGATTTTCGATTAGACCACCGATCCGACCCGTTTGCGCAGGGGCGTGGGTCGTTGGCCTGAGAACTTTGGGACTTGAACCATGGGCCGGCCAACGTCCTGGCCGGCCCACGCGCCCAACAAACTAGGAGCCCCTTTTATTTGTCGTTTTGTGTGCGAATTTGACAAAATTTCAGCAATTTTTGGTGATTTTCTGGGCATTTTCCAGCAAGAAAACCATGGGAATCCCTGATTTTTGATCCATGGTTTTAAGATGGCCAATGGATGATGCCAATTGGGCATTCAGCATGGGAGCTTGGAGGCCACGTGTCATCCTGTTTGGTCATGCAAGCACCCTTTCATGCAACAAAACCACCTCTTGAGCTGAAGTTCCAAATTTTCAGTTGTTGTAGCCATCTTCATGAGTTTTTATCTTCTTCGTTTCTCATCCATTTTCCTTGAATCTTAGCTTGTTTTAAAGCTCTTACTACTATCTACGAAGTCCCACAAGTAGCTCGTTGAATCTCAGAACCATTTGAAGCTGAAACCCCTGAGAAGAGGTGTTGTTCATCATATCCAAACCCAGAAAATAGAAAAATCTATGTTGCATCCACCTTTGGAGCTTCGATGCGTAGGCCATTTCGAGTCCATTTTGGAGGTAAAAGTGTCCATCTTCTTCCTTTCCATGCATACTCTAACCTCCAACTGTTAAAAAACAAAAAAATAAGGCTTTACACACGTTTTCCAAGCTGTTTAATTTGGGTATCTGCTAACTGTTGCAGTAGTGTGACAGAAATAGTGTTGGAGCAAATTTAAGGGGCTCACACTTGAACCAGTCAAGGTTCGTCCCTAAGGTAAGACCCTTTATTTTACCCCTTATTACATGTGTTTCAATGTCCAAGTGGTGAAAAGCAGATACTAGAGCTTTAAATACGTTTTATAAGTCACAGGCGTGGACTGTGTGATTCACTGTTGCAACAGTGCCAACAAAAATCAGGCGACCAAGATTGAGGCTATATTTGGAGCACCTAAAGAGATCCATTGGGACTGAAACTAGAGGCGTTTAAAACATCATAGTAGATGCTACAGAGAGGTATAAAGATCTAACCATCTTATGTGAATATTATTTACTACACTTACAAATATGCCATGTTAGCTGGATGTTTAACACTTAAAATTTTTTTTTGAGTTTTAGAATACATGTGACATGTTTGATGAGACGTTTGAACATGATTTTGGGCCTATATATGCTTACTGTTTGAAAAGGTCCTTGATAAGGAATTGTAGAATGACCTACATACTTGCAAAATGTGCAAGAAATGGCCCTTAGATTAGAGGTTTGGTGAGATAAATAAACACATGAAAGAATGATAGAAATGTAAACCCAGAAATTCCTGTAATTCGGTTGAAACTTCTGAGAGTACATTAAATGACCAAACCTCAGTGATTTGAATTAAGATTTGGTGGAGAGATTCCTAAGTATGTCTAGAATATGCATACCAAATTTCAAAGCATTCTGATATGGATAAGTAGGTTATATTACGCAAACAGTCACTGCTTGTCACATAAAATTTGAGAATACACAGACCCTGATATCTCAGTTAAAAACATTATCAAATGAAGTCCTAAAATCGTGATTTAAAATCCTGGGAAAGATTTAAGGAGTTTAGAATAGATTTGCAAAATTTGGCACAAATCCGATGTACGAATTACCTATAAAAAAATTGGGAAAATGGTTGTGCAGATAGGGCCATAAGCTAAAGATATGCCCAAGTGATGGGGATTGAGAATTTTGACCCATTTGACCCAATTGACTCAATGAGGACCAGAGTAGACCCTTTGGGACTCTATTGACCAACTAGGTCAGCAAGTGATAGGTTTGACTTAGGTTGACCAAGATGACCAAGGTCAATCAAGTTGACTTAGTGACTTAAGGTAAGTTGAATTAGCATAGATAAACCACCCTTGATCGGGTCAATCCATTGATTGACCAATAACGTAGAGTTAGAGTTGAGCCAAGTCCCATGTTAATATTAAGAAGCTACATTAATTTCATAATACCAAGTGTTAGCGGGACGCGACCAATCACGAGAGGAGCACCGGGAGCAGAACATCCTTGTAAGTAGTGTTTTCTAAATTTTGTGCATTTATGAAAATGATATTATATATTGTGATGAATCTGCATCCTTTAAATGAGTTTTAAATGAAAAGTGCATCGAGTCTTGAGGTCCGATGGTATAGGGTTGGGGCGAGTTGTGTCGGTCCCTCATACAACCCCGACAGTGATTAGCTAGCACAGAGTGCCCACTGAGGGGGTTTTGTGGACCCACGATATGGAAACGACAATAAGTTCTAATTGGGTGGTCACAATATGACAACGGTAATAAGTTCTGATTAGGTCGTTACGATTGATAGCAACGACAATAAGTCCTAATCGAGTCGACACGATACGCCAAACTGTTTGTAGCCCGCTTGAGTGGATTTTTAGTCGCCTCGGGGGCTAGTGAGAGCCTCGGCGAACTCTTTCACCATTTAACTGTTTTCAAATGAAGGTGCACGACTGCATTATAAATTTAAATTGTATTCACTATTACATTCACTCGCATAATGCTATTGATCATGCATTCATGTAATGTGTTTTATTTGTGGAATGCTTGTTTTAAGTTATCAATTAGATTGCATTACTCACTGAGCCACCATGGACAATTAGGCTCACTACTCTAACTTTTCAGGTCCTTCTATCGTGGATAAGGGCAAGGGGATTGTCATTGCATAGAGTTGCACTCTCTTATTTATTTTGGTAGGTTTTCTTCATGTCATTATTACTTTGAGGGATAGAGTGATGTATAGAGGTGAGGAAAGCTTTGTACATAATGGATTAGGCACTCCCGCTGCTACTCATGTTTTGCTACTCATGTTTTTAATGACCTATTTTGATAAAATTTTAATCTTTCTAGTGTTTATGTGTTTAAATTTCTTCTGCATCCCTATGATTACTCTGATAGTGTTAGAAGTGGTGTTGAAGAATGAGGCTTAACAGCATCTTGGCAAGCTCAGCCTGCGGGCGGGTTTGTTGGGGTGTTGTGCCAGTCAATTCCTCCTTCGCCCTAGGAAAGGAGACTGGACACATTAAGAGCGTGGTAGTTAAGGCTTCAACTCTTTCCTCGAGTATATCCATCTTCTTTGATTTTTCTTCAAGAGTATTTTTCCTTTCTGCTTGATCTTGAATTATATTCTCTAAGACCTTTACTTTTCCATTACTTTGAATTTGAGCATCAACCTTTGAAGGTGTTGCCCCAAATACAAGTCCTAGAACTCACCTACGATACTCAAGTCCTAATACTTTAGTAATGACATCCTCTTTTAAGTTATCTCTCTCAACTGAATTGGTGGTAGATTAACTACAGATCATTTGCATTAATAATTTACTTACAATTGCTTCTTGAATTGCTTTATTTAAAGGCTCACCATTCTTTCTCAAATGACCCTTTGTTCATATATCTACTCTTGCAACTGAATCTGAATTTTCATTAGCCTCCTTCTAAAATATGAAAAATAGTAACATTTACAACATATATGCTTATGTAAAAATATAAAGAGGAAAAATAAAATAAAGAACGTACCAAGACCATTACCAATTCATGTTCCAAACGAATATAACCTTTCCTACTCATTGTGCAATAGCTTTTGACTAGTCTTCATTTCACTAAACTTTTTGCTTTTTGCCTAATAAAATGAATATATTAATAATAATGAAAAATAAGTGATGATTCAAATTTAAAGTATATAAGAAACACACAACAAACCTGAAACTCTTCGAATAATCTTTCTTCAACAAAAGTATTCCACTCTGTAGGAGACATCACATTACTTGGCTTAAGATATTTGTCTACAAAGTTTCTATCTTTTTTCATTGTTTCTCTAATTATTGTAAAAACTTTGGACTTGTATTGCCTCCAACTGTGTCCCATCTTTTATAATATTATAGCCTTATTAGACTTGTCAACTATAATCTTGTCTGATATGCATGGAAAAAGGATAAATTAAAGAATTTTTACAAATAAATTATTATAATCTTATATGAATAAATAATTCAATTATACACATACCTCAATTAACCTCCAAAGTTGTTCTTTCATTTCTGAAGTCACATGATGCCAATCTTTAATTACTATAGGCACGTGCTCTCGCACAGTTACACCAAAGTAAGATGATAGCTTCTCAGAATTAGTTGACACTGGCTGCCTTCTTTTATTGAACTCAACTTTCATTTTAGGAGCATGTCCCAAAACCAAACCTATCCTAATAGGTCCATACTTCTTTGTTATTGTGCTATCATTCTCTATTGCTTTTGTACTACTTTCTATTTTAGGTGATGATATTAGAGTCCTCATTCAATAGTCTCACACCTTCATTCTCAAAATGATTTATTGTAGCTGATATTGCTGTCCATTGCTTTTTAGCTCTCTTCTCAGCTTGTTTAGAGGACTTGAAATAAACTGCATTCATATATATTGAGTTATTTATCTTATAATATTCACATAAACTTAACCAAAAATGCATTATTATGAATATAACTGAAAATAAAATACTTACTTCACCAGCTTCTAAAGTTTTCCTTTTTGTCATAGTGGCTATAGAAGATATAATATGTCTGTTGATACAAAATGAAAAAGGAATTAACTAATTACTTTAGATGTAATAAATAACTATCACATAATTAAAAAGTAGGATTTAATACACAATTCAAGCATATAAACTCAAATAGAAATTCAAGAACAACAACAAGAACAACCAAAAAAATTAAATAATAATAATAATAATAATAATAATAATAATAATAATAATAATAATAATAATAATAATAATAATAATAATAATAATAATAGAAAAACAACAACAGTTACCAAACCCACAAAGAAGACCAACTGTTACAAGTAGTGATTTCCTTCTCAAATGTAAAAGTAGATATTTCGTTCCCAAATGTAGAAGCAGATATTTCATTCTCAAATACCCAAAAAAGAACAACAAGAAGATTACCAGAAGAAAGATAAGCAGTGAAAATTGAAGAACTTAAACACACAAAAAAGACGATCGAATAACTGTGACTCTGAAGAAGATGAGTATTCTCGCATAATTTTTTTAGGGCGGGAATTGGTTTTTTTTTTCTTTTTATATTTTTTTGTAGTATAATGTGAGAAAAATATATGAATAATGCAAGTATAACAATTGTTCGGTTGTTGATACAGAAATGAGGGGTTAACATGTGAATAAAATGCGGTAGAACGTATGCATAATATATGAATAATTCTAGAATAATGCAAGTAATGGCAGAGGTATAATATACTAACCAATGGATAATGCGTCAATAATGGTATAATGTAAGAATAATAACTGAATAGTACGGGTATAAATTGTTTGGTTGTTTTGGTAAAAAATGTGGGGATAACATGTGAATAATGCAGGGATAACATGTGAATAAAATTTGGTATAACATATGTATAACATATGAATAATCATGAAATAATGCGAGTAATGGTATAATGCAAGAATAATATCTGAATAATGAGAGTATAAAAATTGTTCAATTGTTGATATAAAAGTAAGGCATAATGTATGTGTATATAACATATGAATAATTATAGAATAATGTCAGTAATGGTGGAGGTATAACATACCAACACGGATAATGCGTTAATAATGGTATAATACAAGAATAATAACTAAATAATACGTGTATAAAATATGTTCGGTGGTGTTGGTAAAAAATACAGGGATAACATGTCAATAATACAGAGATAACATATAAATAAAATTCGGTCTAACGTATGTATAACATATGAATAATCATGAAATAATGCGAGTAATGGTAGATGTTGATATAAAATAGCAAGCGATGGATAATGCATGAATAATAGTATAATACATTCATTATTAACCATAATAATAATATATGGTTTATTATTATTATTATTATTATTATTGCATAGTTAGTGAAATTATGTAAGAATTTCACATTTTAAACTTATTCTATCATATTTTATTAAAATAAATGCAAAGATTCATTTTTTTTTTCTGTAATAATGCCAAATGATCTTATTTATTATGTTGCGTCCTTATATCATCATCTTTTAATCTTTTATGGTGAGAAAATGTTTCTCACAAATGTTTTGTTAAACGTTCTCAAATAACTTAATAATATATAATTTAAGAGAATCCAATTTAATGCTTTTATGTAATAACACTGTTATTTTATAAATTGCAAAAATAATAACCTTTAACAACAATAACTTTACAGTTAATAATGACATTATTACACAATTAATATTTTTATTTCAATAAAGTAAATAATTCAAAATAAGTAAAATAAT
>JAJIYU010011208.1:0-15464 GCA_030144865.1 Tinospora cordifolia
GTGTGTCACTTGTAAAGTAGCACCGGCCCGACCCGCCGTTTGGTTTAGTCCACTGTCAAGAAAAACGGTGGATGGTCCAATGCTTAATGATACGGGGGTTGGGGTGTTACAGATTGTGTCGTGCAAACTCTAAAGTCATCAACATGATCTTTAATGCTGGAGACACAACACAACTCAAACTGATTTCAACTTATGAAAATGCTAAAGACCCATGGGAGACATTTTTGTGTTGGAATATTATTGATTATATGACCTTGAAAATGAATTTAATTGCTCAAAATGATTGTTTTCACATGAGATTCAAGTGTTTTATGCCAGCCAAAGTGTGTTTAAGAAGGGAGGTGAAGTAGATAGAAGAAAAGCTATTATCATTTTTTAACAAATGATTTATAGATTTAAATAATTGGCATTAGTCTACGAATGGAATGAAAGTAATTATTAAAGATATACACAAAGTATTTACAGTAGTTTGACCTCACACACTCCACTACTGAGCTTTTTTAGCTAGAATTTTTTTTAAACATTGTGTGAGTGCATGAAGGGAGAGAATACTTGTGCAGTATGCGTGCATAACAAGATCAACTTTTTTAAGGGAGAGAATGCTTTGTTTTTTTTTGTGCTCAAATATTATCTACAATTTCTGCTCCTAATTACATTCTCTTATACATTGAATGATTAATAATACATTTTGTTTGATATTGGTGCACACGCATATCTTGTTATCACACAATATCGTATTTTGCACCAAACAATGTCAACAGGGGAGCTTGTTTACAAAACGCCGCATCATATGTGACGTGGCAATTTACAAATATAAGTTGATGTATTTGGTGTTGACGTGTCTTACTAAATCAACATTCGTATATGCTAAAAATACTGCTTTTAATTTTTAATTGAATATTATTGCTATTGAATTTTATAAACTGAATATTGTTGATTTTGTATTTTAGAAACTGAAATATTATGATATATTGCAGATTTTCCTTTTTGAAAGATTTTGGTTGAAATAGATTTTAAATCTTAAGAAATGTTTTTGAAATCATTCATGACAAGTTTTTGATCTTAGTATTTTCTAAAAATGTTCTTGTTAGGAAACATGCCAATAAACACGTGGTTGGCATTTTGGTGCTTGAGATATTCCAGAAATAATTTAGAATTCTTCATGTTTTTAGAAATCGGAATATTGCTTCTATTAGTTTTTTTTTGAAACTAGATATAATGAACTACTATTGCTATTTAAATATGGAAAGTTACATATTACACTGATATACTGCATACTATTTTTGAAATCTAAAATATTGCTCCTATTGATTTTAGAAAACAAAATATTACATTTTGCTATAAATACTACATGCTGGATCTTTTTAGAAATTGAATATTGTTAGCTTCTATTATTAGAATCTAGTTATGCAAAAAATGGAAATGGTGCATATCCTTCAACTACTGTTGGAACAGATTTTAAACCACATGAAATGTTTTTGCAATCATTTGTACGCAAGTTTTTGAATCTATAATATTAATTCTTTGTAAGAAATTATTCTTATTTTTAGAATTAGTTTTATAGAAACTTTCTTATTTTAGAAAAAAGATTTTTCTTTTGGATCAATAGTTTCTTTCTTAAAAACCTGTAATATTTGTTATCTATGAAATAAAATCTCAAAATCCTTGTGCAACGCATTTAGAAATAAGCATATAGATTATTCTCTTCAAGAGATTATAGTTTGCTCGTAATCAGTGAAAAAGGAAAGCTGTAGAAGGAAGTTGTTGCTCTTGGAAAGAAACAGGTTTCTAAAAATTAGTCAGTCTATCAACTATGCTTATAGTATCATGACGCAAGAGATCTCACAGTCTGCCTAGAAAGTTGCCCATAATTTCTATCTGTCAAAGAAAGTCTCTCGGAGCTACAAAGAAAATATTGTTTATACATGTGAGAATCATTGTATTGAGTGTTAAAAGCTGTACTTTATTTATTTTGTTTGATTGATCGATCATGAGAACACAAAGGAGTTATACTTTTTGCAACTTGTTTCAGCAAGATAGTGGTGACTGTCTTTGGTGGTTGAGTGTGTGTTCGTAGAGTTTGACAATGTTCTTCTAGACTAAAGGAGCTTGTTGTGGTTCGTGTAGATACAGTGTTGCTACAGAGTATTGGACTTGTAGTACGTATTGCAAAGTACGACATTGGTGTCGTAGTCATTGTGTTAGTCTGGTTGCAATAGCTATATGGTGCAGTGTATATTGCGAAGTGTGGCATTGGTGTTGCGATTATCATGTTAGTCCAGTTGCAATAACTATTATTTCAATTGCTCCTGTAGGTTGTTAGACTTGTTATAAATATTGCAAAGTGTGGCACCAATGTTGCAGTCATCCTATTAATCCAATTGCAATAGTTGTACGGTTTGTTAATAGTGACATTCTTTATCTTGGTGAGGCCCTGCAGATGTAGGCATTGGCTAAACTACATAACCAATCTCTATGTGCCATTTACTTTCTACATTGTCTCTTTACTACATTGCAACACATCATTATGCAGATTGGTTACTAACTGATTGCATGACTCTAGAACTTACATTTGCTATTAGAGTGGGTCACCCTTTTTTTTTGTTCTAGCCTTTAAATTGGTAGGTGAGATCCATAACAAAAATGAGTCACTCAGTTAATACGAAGCATCATCCCAAAGGAGGGTCCGTGACCCAACCTCCACTCCTTGAAGAAGGCAACTACACATATTGAAAAATAAAGATGCGAATCTTTATTCGATCTTTAGACGAATATGCCTGGTGGGTCATTGTGGAAGGATAGACTCAACCATTTTGAGAAAACAACTTTGCCATCAAACCTGAATTTGACTAGATAGTAGAAGAAAGGAGACTATGTCTTGCAAAACCTAAAGTCCTCAACACGATCTTTAATGCTGGAGACATAGCACAGCTCAAATTGATTTCAACTTATGAAATGGCTAAAGACGCATGGGAGACATTGGAAACTATTCATAAAGGAACCAGTGTAGTGCGCATCTCCAAATTTCAGCTTCTAACTTCATAGTTTGAACTATTAAAAATGGAGAAACATGACACCATCTCCAATTTTAATAGTAAGTTGTGTGACATTGTGAATCAAGCGTTCCAACTAGGAAAGAGGTTTTCAGATGAAAAACTAGCGAGAAAAACCTTGAGGTTTTTACCTCTAAGGTTTGTTACAAAAGTTGCAGCAATTGAGGAAGCTAAGGACCTAACCAAGATGAGATTTGACGAGCTTATGACTTCCTTACAGACTTACAAGATGAGTCTTTCAAATTAGAAACTTGAAAAAGGCTTAGCACTTCAAGTAGAGTCAAGTGTGGATGATAAAAAAGATGAGATTGTAATAATCACCAAGAACTTTTCTAGATTTCTAAAAGAATATGAAAAATAGAACCTTTCACCCAAGAATAGGTTTGAAGATAAAGAATCATGAAAGAGTCTCCCAAAACTTGCAAAAGATCCAATAACATCAAGTGCCATGAGTGTGGAGGCTTAGGATACTTTCAGGTTGAATGTGCTAACATGATAGAAAAGAAACAACATAACATCATGATGAGTGATGAATCTGATGATAGTCAAGATGAAGATGAAGGGATCTCAAGTAACTTTATTACTTTCACAGCTTCTATTAGAAATACAACCAAGACATCTGCTACAACTACAGCTGACTCTAATTCAGACAGTGATGACGACGAGGTAAGCTTGGATGGGTTTAGAAAAACTTATAAAATAATGTATAAAAATGGTTGTAGGGTGGGAAGTAGAACAGTGAATTGGAAGAACATATTTTCAGCATGAAGGAAATTGTCAAAGTTCGGCAAGACACAATCAAGGAGAAGGAGAAGAAGATTGACGAACTAACGAAGAAGTTGAATGCTGCAGAACAAACGCCGTAGTGTCTCAATACAAGGAAAACAAAGTTGAACGAGATTCTACACATGGGGCAAAGCTCACGTGATCGAAGATGACTTGGCTACACTATAGAAACAAAGCATAAGAACTAGCACAAGAATACAAAGTAACAGCCAGAGTTCCTATTTACTACTATTGTAATAGAAACGACCATACGTGGAAACAATTTTGCAATCTTGTGAGTAGCTTCTAAAAGAAGAGGATGGAACCCAGAACCACTCAAAGATAGATTCTTAAAGGAACTTATAGAGGATTTGTTGCTCACATAGTCTAGTCAAGCTATTCAAAAGAAGCTTGGTACCTTGACAATGGATGTTCAAAGCACATGATAGTTAACAAAAGAATGCTAACATCTTACTGTGCAGGGAAAAAAGGTCATGTCACCTTCAGTGATAAAGAAAAAGGTAAAGTTATGGGAAGAGAAACTTTGAATGTTGTTGGATTACCAAAATTGAAGGATATGCTAATTGTAGAAGGATTGAAGGCAAATATGATAAGTATTGGCCAACTTTGTGGTGAAGAGTTACAAGTGAACTTCACAAAGGAAAGATGTTAGATCTTGGACAGCTCAGGAGCTTTTGTCATGAAGGGGGTAAGAACCTATGACAACTGTTATCAGTTGGAAAAGAACATCATGACACTCTTGAAACAATGCAACAACACTGTCCCTAATTCTCTTGAAATATGGCATCAACGGCTTTGGTACGTAAGCTTCAAAACCTTGAAAAAAATCAGCAACATTGGAGCTGTATGAACCCTTAATAATCACACTTAGTTTGTTACTAACATAAATCTCATTGTCTGTGATTATGAGAAGGAAAAGAATGCAACAAATTATGATCAGACTAAGGATCATTTGCTCAAAAATGATGTAGAATGTCTTAAAATATCAAACAGATAGACTATGACAACAGTTTGTGAGACAGAAGATAGCACAGGCAACCTAGCAGAAACAAAATCTAAAACTGTTCAAGAACCCTCTCCCAGAATTCAACTGAACCATCCTTCAGATCTAATGTTTGGGGAACTAAATGGCAGTAGACATCTCAAAAATGTTCCTTGAAAATGGTAAGGTTTTCTTGCTATACGTCCTTGATGGAGCCAAAAATGTCAAAATCCCTTTACAAGCTGAGTTTAAGGCATGTAGGGAAGGTAATGTTCAATAACTATATATATATATATACACATACTTAAGAATAATGTAGGGTAAATGATTATTCTGCATTTGTAGGGGATGTTTACATTCATGATAGTTTTTCTACATGTTTATCTATGTATTGCATGCATATCGTTTTCTACACATACATGCATTCCATTTTTTTGTTGTGTGAATTTTTTTTCATGCCTTTTTAGCATCTATCATGTTGAACATCGTAGATCATACACAAATCTCTCTAAGGTCCCTGTATATATGCATCAATGTTTTACCACTCTTGTATAGGATTCTTCACTTGTTTCTGGTTGTAATTATGATCATGTTGCTAAAACACTTATTGTTGCAACCAAGATTACATAGTGGCACCAAAGACTATTGAGGTTGCTTTTGAGATCTTCTTATCCAAGTCCTATCCTTGTTTCTTAGTAAGAAACACATAAATAGATCATTTTCTAGGACCATCAAAAGAAACTCAACATTCATCAAAGTATTTGATTCTAAGTAAGAACCTTTCCCTTACTATTTCATATGGTTTAATTTATCTATGCTGCCTTTTAGGGGGAGATTCATATCTCATAAGTTGATTAATAAGTTTTAATTGGTTGAGGGGGAGTGAGATTTTCATTAAGAATTTAGAGAGTCATTTTTTTAACCATTTAGGTGTCATTCTTTGCATATCTTATGCTTATGGCTAAATCTACTTTAGACACCATTTTAGAGTCAACTCGAGTTTCAATCTCAGTCCGTGAGAAATTCAAATTTCATAATAGCTCAGTTTAGGCTCTCATACTGAACTATAACACTAGTTATCGGATCTAAAGCTTCTGCTAGTCAACTAGGGACAGACAAGGGGGTGGCCTTCGCACTTGAATATTAAACTCTAAAAAATGGATGGTTATTCTAAAGCGCATAGGATTTAAGTTATTGTCGCAAAACTTCCTCTCCTTTACAACTTAGGAAACAAGCCTTGTGCTATTATTCCCAAAATTTTGATTGTGTTATTATTTAGGGGGAGTATTCAAAGTTTCAAATTTTTTCACAATTGACATTGTTAAGTACAAAAAGGGGGAGAATGTGTCCGTGCACAAAGGGGGAAAATACTTGTGTAGCATGTGTAATACCCTGACTCCCAAACCTTTCACATTCGTCATAGGCAATGTGTTTATCTCGTAACTTGAGATGTAATTTCATTCGTATGCAGTTACTCCTACTTTTTATCCAAGAACCAGTATATTATTTTTTCTTTGCATCACCTATAACATCTGTTAGTTGCACCGGACCATATCCCAAAATACAAAATAAAGTATAAATATACTTGCTTAGAAAAAGAATAACAATAACCTTGAGACCACATAATAACTGAAAAGGCATTAGTTTATTTTTAGAGTTACGAACAATTCTGTGGGCCCCATAGCCAAATTTTGATAAGACAACTACTGTTTTGCTTATGGTCGACATTTGATAGGACTAAATATGGTGGGTCACATGCCCTACAATTGAAAATAGCAAATAAAGTTTTTTTTCTAACATTTTCATACTGTGAAGCACACTACCACTAATGACTATTCTTAAATTTATTTGCTAGAAGCAATGTCTTCAATGGTTACCTGAAAGAGAGTAAGTGGGGTGAGCTAAAGAGCCTAGTGGATCTTACACAAAAAAATCTCAAGCATTATAATAGTCAAAATACAGACATGCAAGCACTTATAAAACATTAGGCGTTTCAATGATTCGGTTGTTTGAATTAAGGTTAAGACTAAAAGGTTTTCTTCATTGACATTCCAACTTAGGTTTGGAGTATTCAATGTAACACCCAAAGACTCGTTACACACTCAGAACCCTATCTCGGATTGATGTCTCACTCGATCATCAAACCAGGGAGTGAAGTCTCACTTAGACTTTCAATCCTTTTTCAATTAGAGACCCGCCTAGAGCTAGTAATACCCATGGTGATGCTAAACTACTGCCACAGTATCTGTATTAACGTGCCAGTACGTGATTAGTTCTCTTTATCATCTTTGATTAATGATTCACAAATATATTCAATATAAATAAACAATAGATACAAATAAACAAGTTAACATGCTTGTAATTACATTAATCACTCTATTTATCACATTGCATAGATTCTTAACTGTAAATTACTTTCATACAAAACACGAAATGCTATAAATCCTCAGCAACAAATAGACATTCATTCATAGGCACACACCCTAACATGCTTCTAAGACAATGCATAACCATAATCATATAGAATCATGTTTCATATTTTGACCAAAATAATACTAAAGGGTGGTAGTCACTTCCACCTCAATAGTAGACTCTCTTGAATCTTTGCATTATTTTTCCAACTTGATTCGAGTCTTTGACTATCAGTCTTTAGGGATCTACATTTTAAAAATATGATTTAATAACCATTCACGAACAATACCTATGTACAGTATCGTATGTATGAATAATGTCATATCTTTGAATAGTACGTATCTGTGAACAGTGAATGTGAACAATACCTTGTGAATAGTAATAATAAACAGTACCCTATGAATAGTGCCATACTTGTGAATAGTAGGTGATGTATACGTGAACAGTTGTGTGTACTGAAATGAACATTTCTATATTGTTCTTTTGGCATCCTAATATCTCAAATCTTAAATAGAGACTTAGACAGAGTTATTATACCTGCTTGAATTTGTAGAGTCCTTCCATTGCTCTAAAAGAAGTGCCAAGAAGTAGACCTTCACTATTGCTATACAGAAACTCGGCTTTCCTACTACTATATTTGTTGTCTAGAATAATCAAAGAACGAGAGAAGAAAAGAGAGTAAGCAAAGAAATTGTGTCTTTCTTGCTGGAATGAATTTTTAGAATAAGGGGGTTCATATAGATTTTTTTATGCAGAAACGACACATGAATAGTAGTGAATAGTGTGCTATAGTATGCCAAAAGTAATTTTGTATTGAGTGAGCAGTGCTACAGTGCTCTATATTACCTATCGACAAAACAGTGTACTACAGTACCACCAACAAAATAGTGCGCTATAGTACAATAGACAAAACAGTGCACTACAATACCATATTTACGAACAGTGTGTATCTGTGAACAATATCATATTTATAAACAGTGCCATTGACTAAATAGTGATGCCGATCGTCGCTGCCAACAAAACAGTGCTGCTAACGAAACAGTGCCGCCGATTTTTCTTAACTTGAAATTTTTGAGTATTACAACCTACATTTCTTAAAATAAATTTTGTCTTCGAAATTTGTACTTATTTGCTTCAATGCTGTTTGGTTAGGTATTTTTGGTGAAGAGGTCTAGATATTTGTTCTTCGTCTTACTTTCCAGCTCCCAAGTTGCTTCTTCTACTCCATGATGCTTCTAGAGAACTTTGACTAAAGGAATGTCTTTCATTCTCAAGCTTTGTACTTTGCGGTCGAGAATTCTAACTGTCGCTTCTTCATACGTGGCATCATCTTGAATGTCCACCTCTTTCCAATGAATTATATGAGAGGGGTCAGGTTCATACTTTTTCAACATTGATACATGGAACACGTTGTGAACTAAAGACATTCTATTTAGTAGATCTAATTCATAGGCACATTCTCCAATTCTTCTAAGTATTTCAAATGGATCGATAAATCTGGGTGATAACTTTCCTTCATATTTAAGCTTTTTGATTCCTTTCTGAGGGCTTATCCTCAAGAACACTCTATTACTCACCTTAAACTCAAGGGGCCTTCTATTTTTATCGGCATAACTCCTTTGTCTACTCTGTGTCGTGGATAATCTCTTCTCTATCTGTTTTACTTGATTGTTCACCTCTGCCACTAGATTGGACCTAGTGAGCACATGGTCTTCAAGTTCAGCCCAACAGGTTGGTGATCTGAAGGGCCTCCTATAGAGAGCTTCATATCAGGCCATTTTTATACTTCTGTGATAACTGTTGTTATAGGCAAACTCTGCCAGGTGTAGGTACTTACTCTAGTTTCCCTTGAAGTCAAGGACGCAAGACCTCAACATGTCTTCTAATGTCTAAATGATTCTCTCAGACTGACCATCAGTTTGAGGATGGAAAGTAGTGCTCATGATTAGTCTGATGCCCAACTCCTTTTGTAGACTCTGCCAAAATTGTGATGTAAATCGAGAGTCTCTGTCAGACACTATAGTTTTAGGCACCCTTGGAGTCATACTATCTCCTTCACATAGAGTTCAACCAATTTACTGACTTGGTCTATGGATCTAATGGGCAAGAAATATGCCATCTTAGTGAAATGATCGACAATTACCCATACCATATCTTCTCCTTTCGGGTTTCGAGGTAATCCAGTGACAAAGTTCATGACTATGTTGTCCCATTTCCATTCAGGGATTAGAAGTAGTTGTAACATTCCAGTGGGCTTTCTGTGCTTAGCTTTTACTTGCCGACATGTTAGGCATTTAGAGACATACTTAGCTATGTCTTATTTCATTCCTCGCCACCAATAGGTCTTTTTGAGGTTTTTGATGCATCTTGTCTCCACCAGGATGCATTGTGTATTTAGTTTGATGGGCTTCATCTAATATTATTTTTATGCTTTGTCCATCTTGAGGAACACAAATTCTATCTCCAAGTCTTGATGTGCCTTCAGTGTCAATTCTAAAATTTGTATGTTTGTCTTATTTGACTCCTTCAATTAGAGTCATAATCCATTTATCTTGCCTTTGCTCTTGTTTGATCTTGTTTGTTAAATCTCCTACTCAAGGCATCGACTACTACATTAGCTTTTCCTGGATTGTAATGCAATTGGAAATCATAATCTTTAGGGAATTCCATCCATCTCCATTGTCCAAGATTTAATTCTTTTTGTGTGTAGATGTACTTTAGACTCTTATGATCTGAAAACAGATCGAATTTTTTACCATAAAGATAGTGTCTCTATATTTTTAAGGCAAATACAATGGCTGCTAATCTTAGGTCATGTGTGGATAATTTTTTTTATGAACATTTAGTTGTCGCAAGACATATGCAAAAACCTTTCCTTCTTGCATCAACACTGCACCCAATCCATTTTGCGAAGCATCAATGTACAAAACATATCCAACACCATGGGTGTGAGTGACTAAGATGGGGGCTTAAGAAATCTCCTCTTCAATTCTTAGAATGATTATTCATATTTCTCATCCCAATTGAATTTAACTCCTTTTCTATTTAATTTCGTCACGGGTTCAGCTAATTTTGAGAAATCTTGGATGAATCTCCTGTAGTATCCAGCTGCGCCTAAGAAACTTTTGATTTTTGTCACAATCTTAAGTTGCTTCTAGTTTGTGATAGATTCTACTTTATCGAGATCTACTGACATGCCTTCTACTGATACTACATGGCCAAGGAATTTGATCGTTTTAATCTAGAATTCGCATCTACTAAACTTAGCATATAGTTCATTTTTGCTAAGTGTCTCCAGGACAATCTTTAAGTGTTTTATGTGTTCAACCATTGACTTGGAGTAAATTAGGATGTCATCTATGAACATCAATACAAATTTGTCAAGGCATTGTCTAAACACGCGGTTTATTAGATCCATAAATGCAGCTGGTGCGTTAGTTAAATCAAATGGCATCATTGTGAACTCGAAATGCTCCTATTGAGTCCTAAAGGCTCTTTTGTGTGTATTTGACTCTCAGATTCTCAACTAATGATAGCTTGACCTAAGATCAATCTTAGAGAAATAAGTGGCTCCCCTCACATAATCAAATAGGTCAACTATTCTTGGCAAATGATACGTGTTATTTATGGTTACTAGATTTAATTTTTGATGATCAACACACAACCTCATGGATCCATCTTTCTTTTTCACAGATAATACTGGGACTCCCCATGGTGATTCTCTGAGTCGAATGAATCCCTTTCGATAGAGTTCATTCACTGTGTCTTAAGTTCAATCAATTCTATTGGCGCCATTCTATATGGAGGAATAACTATAAGATTTGTGCCTGGATATAGTTTAATCTTGAACTCAACCTCTCTGTATGGTGGTAGTCCAGGTAAGTCATCTGGGAATACATCTGCGTAATCTTGTACTATGGGTATCTCTAAAATCTTCTTAGATTCTCCAGATATAGTATCATCTTCTAGCAATTATTTGAAGTCCTTACTCTATTTTAGACAATGTAACATGGCTGTCATAGGATTCTGAAGTAATCTCTGCATATCCCCATTAACTATTATTAACTCCCTGGATGGTAGAGTCAACGTGACTCTTTGTTTTGGGCAATAGATCTGGAGCCTGGTGTTGAGTTAACTAGTCCATACCCAATATCACATCGTACCCATGGAAAGGTAATATCCCAAGGTTGACAGTTATCAATTTGTCTCCAAATCTCAATTCATATGTACAAACTTTTCGAGTAACTACAGCATCTCTTGTGGGAGTGGATACATATAATGGTTCTGGTGGTGTAGATGTCACTAGTTGTAATTTTCTAACTAGTTATTTTGACACAAATGACTTAGTGGCGCCCGAATCAAACAAGATCTTAACAACAACATTAAACAGTAGGAATGTATCTGCAACAGATGGTACTGGGTCCACCTGTCCATCCTCTATAGCAAATACTCGAGCCTGATTCTATCTGCCCTATTGTTGTTGTTGCTGCTGTTGTTGGGGTTGTCTCTATTATGGCTATTATTGTCCACGTCCACCTTGGTTTCTACTTTGACCTTATTCTGCCCTTGGATTTGTCTTTGTGGTCCCTGGTTCTGACAATCCATGGCAAGATGTCCTTTCTGCCCAAAGTTGTAACAAGCTCCTTCTCTCCAAGCTTGTTGCTTGTCAACTCTGCCCTGAGTCTGCTGCCTTTGAGGCTGATTTCTATTTCTAATTTCCTTGGAACCCTTTCCCATTACTTGGCCTCTTATCCTTGGTTCTCAACTTCTGCTCAAAGTTAACCTCTCATTCTGTTATTAGTGCTCTCTCTACTACTTTTCTGTAAGTTTTCAATCCCATTGGATTTGCTACTCTGCGAATTTCAATCTTTAGGCCTTAGGCAAATCTGCAAGCCTTCATTTGCTCGTCCTTAATCAGTTTAGGTGCAAACTTGGCTAATTCAATAAATTTTATGTCATACTCAGATACAGTCATGTCTCTTTGAGTCAATCTGATGAAATCGACCTACATCTGTGCTTGTGTAGCTTCTGGAAAGAATTTCTCGTAAAATAACTCTTTGAATTCTTCCCAGTTCATATGTTGCACATTAGTGTTTGCATTTGCCTTCAACATCCACCACCAACTTCTGGCTACTCCCTTGAATTGATTTGTGGCTAGCACAACTCTAAGGGGTCCTATAGCCCCTAGCACATCCAAGTGCTCATCTAACTCATGGTACCAATGATCTGCAACCATGCTATCAGATGTACCATCAAACTGTGAAAGTTTGAGTTTTTGTAACTCTATAAGCATTTTCCTTTACACCTTGTCCCCAACATTTTCATGTGCTTTTTGATGGATTGAAACCTTTGGCATGGGCCCCGGCTGTTGTATAGGAATCTAGTCCTATAACTATACTTGTATCTGAGGATATGGTGCTGCTTGTGGCTACACTTGTGCTAGCATCTATGGTAGCACTTGCAGAAGTGCCCTCACTACCTGCTCAAACACCTGTCGAGAGAACTCAATCACCATTTTTGGTGATAATATATTCCAACTGGGATTGTTGCTACCACCGGTGCCTTCTGATCCCTTTCACCAAATTCGTCTATATTTTCAACTTGTGCTGCATTTCCTCGAGTCCTTGCCATTATCTACAAGTCAAAAGCCATTTTAGTATCCAGTAAGTCATCCAAATGAAAACATTTCAAGGAAAATATTTATTTTGGGTAGACAACCCGCCTTTCCTTGTCCTTGGGATACAAAATGCTTTTCTAGACTTGAGAAAATAGTGTCATTTCTTTTGTCATATCTATTTCCTCAAGTTTGCATTTCATCCATGCTATTATGACACTACATTTATATCTCTATGTTTGTGATTTGTTCATTCTTCTAAGTTTTGTCAAAGTCATCTAATGTCGTTGGGTATAGAATTTTGGTCTCAAATTTTTAAATTTTCATGGCATACACATTTTCAAGTACATAATCATGCAAGTAAAGCATTAACGCATCTCATCACAACTAGCACGCTAGCATAGAGAAATCCCAAGCTTCCACCTATGCCTTTGGGTTTGAGCATCCCATACCACTCTTGCCCATTAACATAAGTTTTCACTTAGAGGTCTCACTACACCCAAACAACTTCGCAAGTGTCTTAATGTCCAAGGCATCCCAAGCTCCACTATATTTGACTGTCCCATACCAGCCAAGCATAGGAAAACAAGTTTGTCTAAAGCTACCGATCACTCACCATACATGGTCCATCATTGTCTGAGTCTAGGATTCCTCCATATCCCCGAATTCTTATACGTCTCATACCACATAAAAACTAAAGATACAGGATCCTCCCGATCTCGTTTCTTGACCAAATAAGTATTTTGTTTTCACACATTATTAGTCTTTAGCTTATGCCCTAAACACTTTTATTTATGATCAATTGTGCCACCCTTGCAACACTTAAGTCTCTGCCTAAGGTCTTTTTCTAGACCTAAGGTTTTAGTTCCTAGTTGAAAGGTTTCTCTATTGAACCAGCAATACATGTCCAGTTTTGATACCACCTCTGGTATGTTAATACGTTCTTTGCCCTTATCGTCACATCCTAGTTTTCTTATAGAAAATAAGTGTGTTCTTCCACTTTGATTACTTGTATGAGCTGGTAGGACAACCACTAGTCAAGCGACAAGACCGAAGTCTACTTAGCAACTAACCTTCTAGAACGGGATAACCCGTCTCCCTTTTAATGTTTGGCTTTACTTAGGACAAAGCTTATCCACTATCAGCTCAACTTGTAATCTTCATATCCAAACAAAACATTTGAAAACATATATCCCTTTTGAAAACAGTCTTTGCAAAATGATTTTCAATTTCAAAACAGGATGTTGGGCATTAGGTTAAAGTAAAAGTCTTACCGGTGAGTTACTACCTAAGGTCCAGACTCCTTATGTGAGTCACCTATATTTCTACCTAATAGTTCTACTAACAGAGCTCTAACTAAACTCATTGCGAGCATCTCACTAGACTGGTGCCACTTTTGGCCTTAGTCTAGACTTTTTGAGTTATTGACTTAACTTTTTCCCAGCGAGCTACTGACTGAGCTCTGATACCAACTTTGCCCTAGCTCCTAACCTTTCACATTCATCATAGGCGACATGATTGTCTTGTAGCTTGAAACATAATTTCATTCGTATCCAGTTATTCCTGCTTTCTATCTAAGAACTGGATATTACTTTTTCTTTACATCACATATCACATCTGTTAATTGCACCAGACCATATCCCAAAGTACAAAATAAAGTATAAATATACTTGCTTAAAAATAGAATAACAATAACCTTGTGATCACATAATAATTGAAAAGACATTAGTTCATTATCAGAGTTACCAACAATTCTATGGGTCCCATAGCCAAATTTTGATAAGACAACTACTGTCTTGCCTAATGGATGACATTTGACATGACTAAATATGGTGGGTCACATGCCCTACAATTGAAAATAGCAAATAAAGTTCTTTTTCTAACATCCTCATACTGTGAGGCATACTACCATTGATGACTATTCTTAATTTCATTTGCGAGAAGCAATGTCTTCAATGGTTACCTGAAAGAAAGTGAGTAGGGTGAGCTCAAGAACCTAGTGGATCGTATGCAAAAACATCTCAAGAATTATAATAGTCAAAATGCAAACATCCAAGCACTTATAAAACATTAGGCGCTTGAATGATTCAGTTGTTTGAGTGAAGGTTAAGACTGAAAGGTTTTCTTCTTCGACGTTCCAACTTAGGTTTGGAGTATTCAATGTAACGCCTGAAGACCCATTACACACTCAGAACCCTATATCAGGATTGATGTCTCACTCGATTATCAAACTAGGGAGTGAAGTCTCACTTAGACTTTCAGTCCCTTTTCAATTAGAAACCCGCCTAGGACTAGGAATACCCATGATGATGCTAGACTACTGCCACAGTATCTGTATCACTGTGCTAGTACGTGGTTAGCTCTCTTTATTATCTTTGATTGATGATTCATAAGTATATTCAATATAAATAAACAATAGATACAAATAAACAAGTTAACATGCTCGTAATTACATTAATCATTCTATTCATCACATGGCATGCATAGTGTTAGTTGCATAGCAGATTAATTATACTATAGGTATTTTATGTATAATATGCATTAGTGTAATAGAAAATTTAGTGTATTTGCTTATATTTAGTTAAATATGCATTTAGAGCATTGTTGCATCATTAGT